>JAQIXU010001637.1:0-16087 GCA_034701245.1 Strigamia transsilvanica | reverse complement strand
AAAGTGCCATACTTTCCTAAGGCCGTTATAGCGAAATGCTGTATAAAGAGCGGCCGTATAACGAGGGTTGAGTGTACAAAGTCCCATTATAATGCAGTTTTATACGAAGTTAGAACTTTATTTTCACAACCCCTTTAACTTCTTTTAACCTTTCTTTCTAGCTCCTTGGCTTCCGAAACATATTTCGGATTTGGACCAGTGTAATCACTTGATGACTAAATATGAGCCAGATTTAGACCAAGAACACCCAGTAAGGACATAAAACTCAATTTACAATCTTAAAAAAGAAAAAAAGAAATTGCAAATTGCAAATTACAAATTGCAACTTTGCAACCTGATCCCACAGTTTAAGTGCAGTTCATTAAACAAATTTGTGACCCTTAAACTATAAAGATAAACAATCTTCTTTATTTCTAAATGATGTAACAACTTTAATACTATTTAATCGCACCTCATTTCCTTGTCCAGGGATTTGCTGATACAGTCTATCGTGCACGACGAAAGGAAATAGCTGATGTCGCGTTTGAATTTCGCCAGTAAGGAAATTAAATTGTGTCAGCTATTAATGAAAACATTATTACACACTTGCTTTCAATAAAGTGGACAACCAATACCGCGAATCAAATACAATAAAGACGAAATCGAAACTTGGGGAATTGTTTACAACCAACTCCTCGACCTATTCCCAACTCACGCCTGTAAACAACATATTGAGGTGTTCCAAATGCTGGAAAAGGAGTGCGGATACAAACCCGATAACATTCCTCAACTTGAAGACGTTTCAAACTTTTTGAAAAGTGAGAATACAGACAGTACGATGTTACCCTAAAATGCGAGTTTGACCAGGTCTGGGAATCTAATTAGCGCGTCAAATCCGTGCCCGAAAATTGGGGCTCGTTTTATCCCGCACTGCCAGATTACAACTCCTTTTACATCGGTCGGGCCCGGAAATAGTTTTATCGCGGCTACTTTTTCGGGGTCGATGGAAATTCCATTTATGCCAATTCGGTAGCCCAAGAATGCCAATTCTTTGCGACAAAATTTGCTCTTTCCGGGGTGTACATGTAATCCAGCTTCGGCCAAAAAATTCGAATTATCCGGCACTCTGGTCGGACTCATGATTTTAGGCCACGCCCTCCAAACCAGGGTAATACGGTACACCAACTTATGACTGACATGTTTGCAGGGCGAACAGGGTTTTCACTGAGACCAGCAGCCGGGCTACTTACTTCGAGGGACTTTTTATCCAGCCTTGCACATCGAGTATTTCAATGTACCCAATACGTACGTCACAGCTCATCACCGAATCATTCACCCGAACCGTATGAAAAACGTTAAATAAATGCACATACCTGGTATGAGCCTAAATTTGGTAATTCTACTTCAGGGATTGCATACATGAACTTCTTGGCCACGTTCCGATGTTGGCAGACCCGGAGTTTGCAGTATTTTCGCAAGAGCTTGGCCTGGCGTCATTGGGTGCTACTGATGACGAAATAGAAAAGTTTGCAACTGTAAGTTTAAATTACATAATACACTCAACCCTCGCTATACCGCTGCTCTTTATACGGCTTTTCGCCCTAACGGCCTTGTGCCATTATGGCTAAATTTCGATATACAGCCAAAAAGTCGGGAAATTCCATAACGAATCAGGGGAAATGGCCCCTAATTCGTTATTCGCTTTACAGCCAACTTTTCCGGAACGTATCTAGGCCGTAAAGCGAGGGTTGAGTGTGTTAAAATATGGCTCAACTGAACTGTATTTTTTTTTAGATATACTGGTTTACGGTTGAATTTGGAGTCTGCAAAGAAAAAGGAGGTTATAGAGCCTATGGAGCAGGACTTTTATCATCTTATGGAGAACTCAAGGTAAAATATGGATCTTGAAAAATTGACATTATAAATGAATAAAACAAATAATTCTGCAAGATTCAGTGATAAATCCATTTCTGGAAGCTGGAGTAATTCGTCCATTCAAGTGACCCATCCAAAACAATTTTTTTCCCTTCTTTTTCTCACAGCATTCGTTGTCAGGTACTCCGGAATTACGCCCATTTGATCCCACCAAAGCTGCAATACAACCATATCAAGATCAGGACTATCAGGATGTTTACTTCGTAGCTGAAAGCTTAGACGACGCCAGAGCTAAATTCAGGTGAGATTTTCTCTTTTCTTAGTTTAAGATTTTTTCGAAAACCTCAATATATTTCTTTTGTGTCAGGAATTGGTTGACATTGAATTTACGTCGACCGTTTGAAGTTTATTACAACGCTTTCACCCAAACTGTCGAAATATTGGATTCTATTGACCAGTTCGATGCGATTTTGGGTTCCCTGAAATCGGACGTCATGCGTCTGTGTAACGCAGTTAACAGGCTGAAAATACACTAAAAAAAAATAAATAACTGAAAAACTGTTAAACGTTGGACCATATTTCAAGTCAGTTTGTAATTTGTATGCAAAAAGTCAGTCATTTGTGTTTATTTCGTAATAGTTGGATAAAAATATATGTAAAAATATTTAAAGAATGTCTGCTGTTTGTATTTAACATATCCTATTAAATTTTTGGAGTTGAATTAAGCTTAATATTGTAGGTACCATAGTTTGAAAATAAAAATTCTCTGCACATGGATTTTTTTTTTGTTTAAGTCTGGTAATTTGATTAATAAACATTAATGGTATGTGAACATGTTGAACTTGCTGTTATTGATATTGCCAAGTATGTTTTAGAGACTCACTTGAAAATTTCCAAATTTCATTTCGCGGTCCAGTCGATACGTGATTCATCTGTTTTGTATTTTGCAATTTAATTTGCAAAGTTGTGGCCAATTAATAGCGCGCACAATCAACTCGTCAGACAGCACAGGCGTATCGACTCTTGGTTTCGTGCGGGACTGAAAAGAAAACACGAAACATTTGGGGCAAAATTTGTCTATTGCGTTGTTTTTTAATGATCCCAAAAGCTCATTAAAAGTATTTGTCGTTTTACAATAATAGAAATGTCAAGTTGTTTTTCTCAAATTGAAATTAACCAATGTCAAATTTCACTCTCGAGTAACTTTTTTTTCCTTCTCCTTCTTCTCTTCAACTAATGATGAATGAATGAACTTTGAATTCGATAGATACTCGAAATTCCAAATTTCAAACGCAACAAATTTTTTTTTTTTTTTTTAAATTTTCCAAATCACAACAAAAATCTCATATACCGGTACCTGGAATAAAAATACAGAAAAATCAATTCAAGAAAGAAAAAGAAAGAAAAATAAAAAAAAAAGTTGTTTGGAAACTTGATACAAACTTTCCGTTCAGGTGACGAAAAGAAAAAAAAATCCAAGAAAAATAACACAAGAAATCACAAAAACAAGACAAAAAAAAAAAAAAACATCAACTAATAAATCGTAAGTGAAATTTTTATAAAAATTAATTCTCACTTACAGGATATCCTTGCATGGATGTTTGCCTATGGATGTTTAGACGATCGAAATTAATTCACTTCAATGATCAGTTATTTTCAAGAAAAAAAACACAAAAAAAAAAAGAACCAGAAAGAAAAACGTGGGTGAGATGCGACCCCATTTGCGGCTGCGCACTCATCTCTTTTTAAGGGTCGAGGTATACAAGTTGATGCGTGCGCACAGGAAAAACATCAAAACAACACAAGTTCAGTTTAGGCTATTCCTAACGAACTATTGTCTGTTGTTGGCCACTTGACTGTCTGAGTTTCCATAAAGGCAGCTGTGGAGGTCCCCTGGACCACATTCAGCATCATGTGGCTTTCTATTACGTGTGCACTTCTCGTCTTTGCACGAATTTCTTCTACCACAACTTCTTCGGAGCAGCAACATCTATGTGGCCGATATTTGCGCGAAACTCTTGCAATGGTTTGCAAAGGAACGGGTTACTACGGCAGAGATAAGAAAGGTATTCGTTATTTTCATTATTTTCGTTATTCAATTTTTCTATTTATTTGTGTTTTATTTTGGGATTTCGTAAGTTCTTGATGAACTATATCGACCTAGTTAACAGAAATATTTCTTGGAGTTGATAAGAGAAAGGAAATACGGTGATACATGTGATATTTTTAGAAGACATTGCTTTTTTAATGACCTTTAACTCCCATTACTCCCTTGTCCCTTCATTTTTATATTTTGTAATTGAAAACTGTCTCCAGTTTCCCGCAAACTGGAATTGGCCAATTCAAACAACATCTCAATCACTATCTTTGAAATTCAATTAAGAAATTTTATACTTTCATGTCAAATATTTAAACGTTGGACATTGCATTTTATTTTATTTTTTTTAGTTTTTCGATTTTCAATTGTTTTCAAGCGAAACAAAATTGAATTATAACCAAATTTGTACACAAAGCAGAATACGATATTCTGCTTCAAGTATCATCTTTCAATGCAAAGATTCGAGTCAATCCAAATATTTTTTCCTTGCAAAGTCATCGTGCAAAACATCTCACCCTATTTAAACAAGTTGTCATTAGCAGACTTTGTAAAACACTCCCCTTTTGCTCGATCTGATGCTAAGCACGAATGTCACGTCGCGATAACAAAAGATGTATTGTCATCACAATTCCCGCCTGCTTTTCATTCCTCAACTTGACTGATTACTTTTATCCCCATCCAATCTGAATAAGTCACAAACACCACTTACGTTTGCACGTCTCAATTGATCGTCGCCATCTTTATCTGTAAAAAAAAAAATTAAACATATTTAAAAACACAAACCCGAAACAAATCTAAAAAGCGTTTGTAAACTTACTGGTCAATTGCTCTGGATTCCAACATTTTGATTGAGTCATAAAATGATACAAGTTGAATGGTTAGTTCTATTTTAAGCTCAGCTATGCAAGTAAATAAAATAATAATCTTTTGTTTTTCATTTCAATCACGTTTGTTTTGATGAATGAAAAATGTGGTAATCGTTTGCTCAAATATTTGATCCCTTAGCTGTGTTTTGTAGTTCAATGGACCGTTGACTAAATATTTACTACCACGTACTCAAATTGATTTATACGATTAATTTAACAAGGTATAAACAAGGTAAACTTACGCCATCTTTCTTAATACAGCAGCGCGGGTAAGTAACTGCGGCGGTTAGTTGAACAAGCGAGACAAGATTCAGTGGGACTGGTTTACAATTTATTTTATTATTTATTGTAGGATCTATCAACAGCAGACGGGCTGGAATCCACAATTACGTACGAAAATTATACAAAAGACAACGTTCACAAATTGTTGAAGAATGTTGCAAAAGATCTTGTTCTTTGGACACCTTGAAAATGTATTGCAATGACGACGTATTGCCGGACACTTCTGCGCAGATGTCTGTATCCGCTGAAGCATTTCTAAACAACATCAAAGAAAGTGAAACTCCTCAACCACAAACGACAACTTCGCCAGTTGTTGAAACGATAAACGAAGAACAGGTATGGAGAGTTTGTAATTATTTGATATAAAGACTATATATCCAATGGTAAATTACTCGCAGCAACCAAATGCAAACCAGAATGCAGTGGAAGAGGTTTTGGACGAAACGGATGCAACTGAAGACGATTACCATCAAAGTTTTGGATCGTACAGTTTTCCGGATAAACAAAAATATAAATTCGTTTGGGCAGTGTTGTACGACGATAATCAAAACGATAACAATTTTCAAGGTTAAACCATTCAATGTGATGTATCGGCGGATTTATGGCAATTTTGAAATTGTATTTATAAATCAAATGCATCCTATTTCGAAAACTAAAGTAAATTTAACTTAAAACTGTCGGGAAATTAATTATTATTGAGAAGTGCAATATATTATTATGATATTTAATTTACGTAATCAAATTGAGGTAATTAGTTAGGTCTACGGTTATTACCGATCGTGTATTTGTGTACATTTTCGTATTTTATTCTTCTAATTTATTTAAGGAAATATTGTGTTAAAAATGTGTAAAATAAATAAAAGTGCTAAAATAAATTATTCCTGTTATTTATTATTCTTTTTTTTCTTTTGGACAATAGTGCGGCGAGGGTCAGATTTCTTGTTCACAGATGGCGCTTGAAATATAAATGTTTTGAACGGAGACTGGGGATCGATTCGTGCGATTTATGAACAGTTTTCGACACTATTTAAGTCAATATTTTAATGATATGAAATTTTTACTCGTTACAAATGATAATCACATCTAAAATGACATTTACAACTCTTAATGAAGACCCTGAGGATTTCATCCCACAAAAATTGAACATCTATGAAATTCAAAATAAATTTGAGCAAAACAAAAAAAAAATAAAAAAAATAAAAAATTAATTACGTTCAAAGGAAGTTTGTACAATGAAATAATAAACGAAGATTAAAAGGAACGAAAAAGTCAATACAGAATTTGTATAAACATGAAAATTACAAACGTGACCATTTGATAAAGATACTTCAGAATCACGTATATTGAATGATTTAATAGCTTGAATTACTAGTAACAGAAAAATACAGATTGTCAGGTTTAATATTTTTATACGTATACTTACGGTTTAAGTAAAGGCCTTTTACATTTTTGTTTAACCTAAGAATGTTTGTTTAATACGAAATAACACATAAAATTTTTTTTATAAACGTTTAATTTGCAAATTTCTGTGTCAAAATTGAGAAATTGAAGCTGAGAAATTTGAGATTTGAGACACATAAAATGGAAAACTGTACAACTTTTTTTTTCTTTTTTTAAATAATAAAAAAATAATAAAATAAAATAATATATAAAAACAAAAAAACTAAACCATTAATCGTAAAAAGTTGATAAAGTTTTTATTAGCAAACACTCTGTTTAGTTTAATAAAAACCACATCAGCTTTTACTGTTACATTAAAAAACATTTGTCAAAATAATTTCTTATATATTTATTGTAAAATTACACCATATTTCTTTAAATGGCCAATAAACTTTCAACTCTTCCACAACAGTTGGCTCTGTAATCAAATTTTGAGTAAATGTTGGAATTTCAGTTCAAACAGCAGTTCATTGGGCACCTTATTCAAGGTTAGTGATCAGGCTTTCCATATAATAAAGACATCCAACATTTCACGAACTATTAACGCTTTATTCACATTTACAAAATTAAATGCCGTAAAAATTCATCATTGACACTTAATCCCACAAATGTGAATAAAGCAAAGTCCAAACTTGGTCAATTGAATTATCCTATTCCTGTTGGCTGGAGCCTTCCTTCTATTGCCAATGCACCTGACTGACAAACAGATCAGTCCTAGATTCCTTCAGGGTTCAGACTTGTTCTTTGTTTGTCATGTGTGATTAAGCATACTGTATTACCTTGCTTTGGCTGCCCGACAATTCGATTTTAGGCCATTCCTTCCAAAGCGAGGTAATACAGTGTTCAATTTCCAGCTAACAGAATAGTTTGCCTTTTGCAATTTAGAGTGTAGGCCTACAGCAATTTGGAATGCGGCAAGGTTGATGCATTGTTTCGTTCAGAAGCAAAATCTTTTTTTTTTTTTTTTAGGTTAAGTGTAATTATCAAAAGTTTGTTACCACGAATAATGTTATGTTCGTACCAACACAGAATCAATTGAGATGTAATAGTGATCTTGAAATCCCACAATCTCCAAAGATTGATTTTTAGGCTTCGTTTATAAAATCTCATTTAATTTTGTTGGTGTACACATGCTCTATGTCTGAAAACCGATCCAAGTCACTAAAGATTTGAAGAAAAATCAATTATTGGCCATGAATCAAAACAATGCAATGGACCGAACACTCATAAAATCCCTCGTTTAATGTTTTCCAATTTTTTTTTGTTGTTGCCTTGCTGACGATATGACAGCAATAGCAAGCTTTAAAACTTGAGTCAAATAATTGTAATTTTGTATCTAAAAATAATTTTAATGACAACAATTCTTGGATTATTTTTAACCGACTGTTGTGCCGAATATTGCGAGCATCTCAATGGAACAAAAGTACGATTCAAATAATCCAAAAGCTGCTGCGTTGGCCCAATTCGGGTAATTTAATAGGGGGTTTCACGTAACAGATTATAATACATTTTTTAGATTAAATTATTTCCAAATAATAACTCGTTCAAACTGCACATGAGTTACAACTCAAGAAAAAATAATCCTCTCCAGACTGGTGTTAAATTTAAAAAGTAAAGATTTTTGCAAATGGCGCCCGATTGGACGATCTACCTCCTCAACATTTTTACCGCAATTTAGATCGTTAGATTCGTATATAATACTTTAAAGTTTTATGGACAAAAAGTAAAAAGAACGAACCATTTTACTGTTGATTAAACTAAAAAATAATCTAAGATCTCACGCATTGTATTATAATCTATTGCGTGAACCCTCTTGGTATTAGAAATATTCAAAGTACGTTTTAACCTACTGATGCCTAATATGACTTAGATGTGGTATGAAGATCCATAAACAAAGAAAATACACATTGGCAGAATTCTTTTATGGCATGTAAAACATGCGGAACATTTTATCTTTGTAATATTTTGGTACCTGGAGCAGACTTACTCGAATTAGGTCCTCATTTTCACCTTACATCAATCTAAGCCTTAGATACCGGTAGGTTAACTCTGAACATCTCTAGTAATCACGTACATTCAGCGGCAAAATGGTAAATCTGCACAAACGGCGTA
Organism: Strigamia transsilvanica; assembly: GCA_034701245.1. NCBI lineage: Eukaryota > Metazoa > Arthropoda > Chilopoda > Geophilomorpha > Linotaeniidae > Strigamia > Strigamia transsilvanica. Next base: position 7,435 of record JAQIXU010001637.1, on the reverse strand, counting down.
GACCACGACAATCATAAATGCCATGTTCCACAAACCCGTTTGCAAAATAGGCCTTGAACAATTCGAGTATAAGAATAATGGTACTTAGAAAGTTTCAACACACTGCATTCAGTGTGAATTTGAATAATCTTAAATTTTTTTTTTTTCACAGATCTATTTCTATTTCTATTTTCTCTAACATTTACAGGCTACCAAACTTGTGCGAACCTTTTTCTGACACAAATTTAAGCAATTCCTGACCGTAGCCTGTATACTCTTCAATTTTTAAAATAACACTGATGCGTATTAACTTGAAATATGGAGGTAGAGCAGAATTATGAAGCTTATATTAAAAGTAATGAGAAACTACAACGAGACAATTGAATGTCGAATACGAACCGAAGGAAAAATGATTGCATTGTATTTTAAAAATTTGATTAAAAACAAAATTATAAAAAATTTGATATACGTGTTGGTTCCTAAGCTAATTTGCCAATAAACTATTTGTCCTTTTTCAAATCAATTAATATTTACATACTGAATCAAACATCACTTTTTAGAACCGTATTTACACTGTACACAAATTGAGTATTTTTTTGACAACATCCATCACTTGAATTGGTCATTTCATGTATTTTGCATGGCACCAAACTTTTGAAGAATCACTTTTAACTATATAAATTTTGATTTACGTTTCTTTCTTTTTCTTTTTTTTTAAAAAGGTTTCAAACATCCTTTGCACTAGTATAAATTTACCATTTTATTTCCTTTTCTCTCAGAGGGGTCACGTAAAACTCTGCGTTCCACGTAGAACATGTCATTCCACACTCAAAAGTAGTATTTACACGCAAACCTAACATTAGTCATCACCTAAACTGGATGAATCACTGTTTTCCAAACTCAAGTCACTGGCCGACTGAGGGTCATGGCTGACTGACGCCTCGTTTTCATCATTTGCTTCGCCGTTTTGTGGACTCAGCATCCCCAAATTACTAAGACCTGAATCTGTAGTCGATGTTATAACTGCATTTTCTGAATAAAATATTAATCATTGAGGATTAGCAATACTATACGTGGCTTTTCTAATACCCCCAAGTTCAGAGATTACATTTCTGAAAAGACAAATTTACCCGTATTTGCTGTTGTACTAATAGTCTCATTTTGGGTTTCTGATGTTGCGGAAGCGACTTGTGGCTGTAAATTGGCAATGTTGTCAGGCCAAAACCTTTGCAGTGGCCTTGATGACTGTGTTTTCGCTTTTTTAGCTTTATGACTGGCATCTGGATTACTGGCATCAAGCATTGGTTGAAGAATACGCCTTCGTGCATTAATGAACCTAAAATAAATTCATGTATTAATTTTTATAAAAAAATTTTCAATTTTTACTTTTACGGACCAATTATTAACTTGTAACAAAGTGAGATTCGTTTGAGCAGCAATTTGCCGTTTTTCATCTTCAGTAGGATATGGATGCTGCAGTACAACACAATTAATTCTTAACTTCCCATTTCAATTTTTAAAAAAAATTTATATATTATACCACAATGTGTTGAAAGAGCCATGATCTCATGATACTAGTTGCATGTTTAGGCAAAATTCCCCGCTTCTGTTTCTTTTTTCCCATCACATCATCATCTTCATCTTGGGATGATGGTGTGGTTGGAGCTGCAGACAAATGATCTAAAACAAAACAATCATTATTAATTTATTATCTGAAATACAATCTCTTTGTGCGAACTTACCTGCTGGTATACTGAGTGAGCTGTCTGTCGACGGAGGGGCAGTAGTAGCGGCCCCGATTTGAGATAATGGTGTGCTACCGTGTATAATATGCTGAGCAGTAACAGAAGATTGGACGGGTGTCGAAGCCTGAATCTGCACAAATAAACAAAAAGCCGTGCTTGGTTCGAGCATTCAGCCTAATCAGCGCGTCCTTACCTGTATAGGTTGTGCCACAATTCCTTGAGGAGTCTGTACCATTTGATAAACTGTGCCACCCGAGACGATTTGTCCCGGCTGCAATGTTGTCATAGACACTGCACTTTGAACGCCACTTTGCTGTATGACAACACTGTTAACTGAGCTGCCGCTAGTCACTACCTATGCAAATATTGGAGCCAAATAGGTAAACGGCACAGGAAGAGGTTTGAATTAAAGAAACAAACAAATATTTCACACCTGTTGCACTGAAGGAGTATGCACAGGCTGCGACTGGTTTGATTGCCTTGAGTCAGAATCACTGCCCGGTGATGCTGATGAGTACCCAGGGTAATCTGACCTCAAAAGATTCTCACTTTGCATCTTGCCTTTCAGGCAAGTAATGTATCGATGGCAAAAATCCTTGCACAGTTCTTGTACTTTCTCCAATTCCAGTAAATGAATCCTCAATACCTGAATTGCCTTAACCATCTGCAAAGAAATAGACATTTATTGTGATTGGAATGAGATGCCGACTGAGGTTTTCGACTTACCAAGTTGTCAACTTCGGGGTCATCACTAAAGAATGGTTTCCTATCCTGTTCCCGGTGCTGGACAAACGCTTGAATATCAACGTTGAATGATTCAGATGAAGGACATTCAGCGCTTTGTGTCGCAAGTTCGCATTTTTCAAAGAGCAATGCCAGCAAAGGAAACAGGGGATGCCTAGCCGAGAAAATTATCATCATCAAAATGATATTTTTTTCATATATGTTCGATTTTGCGAACAAATAGGTTTAATCAGTGCTCTTGTCATGGAACGCTGTGGGACGGCGTCCCACCACCTTTTTTCGACGGATCGTAATATAGTATAATATAGTATATAAAATTGCAAAAAAAATAATTATTTTTCTTACAAAAAGAGCACTGGGTTTAATGAACACCCATGTCCCCCAATTAGTTGGGATAATCTGCGCGTTAGTGTATACAAATGCGAAGTACCTGTACACAGCCCGTTTGTCGGCTTCGAATTGGGCTTGTGTCTGAGCATCTGTGTATTGGATGGCACCATTAGCTGTGGTGATGACCTGAGTAGCAGCCATATTAATGGTAGAGACGTCTTGTGAATGTGTGGTCGCAATAACTGTAGGTGAATTGTTGAAAGTGTTGGTGGCAAGACTGGATTGCTGGACTATAGGCAAGGAACCAGCAGGAGCCTGTTGCATAATGTAATGCTATTCCTAATTGGAAGATAAAAAAATTTAAAAATAAATAAATACATTTTTTCTTGTGGTTTTAATGGAAGAATATACGATATTTTCCAGGATTCCTAATTTCTAATTAGAGATATGAACTGTCGATTTTAGTTACCTACATATCCTGTTGGCTATATTTAGTTTGGTCTTGCGAAGAATGGTAAGTAATAATAGCTTTAAAAAGAAAAAATATAATTTTATTTTTTATTTTTTTGGGTTTCTAGCGAGCGGAATTGAATATATAATTATTATTTTTTAATTTTACCGGTTAAAATTAATCTTCTTTCTGATTTTTAATCAACCAATCCACCAGTTTCTTCATTGTATCTGAATCGTTCTTAGTTTAGTCTAAAATCATTATGGAAAAATTTAGGGTGAATATATTTGTAGCACAATTTATTATGTGAAAACAACTTACATGAACATTTTTAAGTTTCAGATAACTTGATTTATTACGGGTGAAATCATTCAGTTTTATAAAAATTAAGAATTTTTAATTGTGTTGTGCTGAAGTCGCCATGCCAGATCTAAAACGACGAAGCAATAAAACCATTTAATTTCATTTGCAATATGTTTTATTTAAAAAATAAAGTTAAAAATATATATTTCATCGTTAAATTACATCATTTGTAACAATTAACCGATGATTAACGGTGTAATTATTGCTAATAAAACCATGTCACGGATCAGGTTTTGATAAAACTAAGAAAAATAAATTTCTAAACTCAAATTCCACTTAAAACATCATTTTGTTTATCTTCATCAATTGTTAATTAACGCGTTCCCAGTATAAAAATTACATTATAAAAAATTAATAAAATTTAAAATAAAAAAATTTAAAAAAAAATAAAAAAAAATTATTGCAAACTTCAAACAGCATTGAATACTTAACACAAGAATCCGAAATTAGCTCATTTAAAATTCCCACAATTTACATACAATGAGCAAAACCTAGCCCCGTTTCTCTTTATTTAACCATTGATTTATTTGTAAACAATCACTGCCAATACCTTATGCAAATAATTGTACAAAACCAAATAGGAATGGGAGGGTTTTATAGCGGAAAGGCAGGCCCTACCATCAGCTAATTGGCAGCCTGCACGTGTGATGCGTCCATCGCACGATTTCAACGCGAATCTAAATTAAACAGCACAACTTTTGCTAAATCTCTCCCATTACATTTAAATACACGGTTCTCGCACACGATAAAATTGTCCCGACGGCACTATGATAAACAAAACAACACCAAAAAGATATGAAGAAAAAACTAAGTCTCCACACAATAAGACAAAAATTAAGAGCAGTCTGATGTGGCGATGCGAGAGGTTCAATATAGTTATCGAGTTAAATAAGAAGAGCGCTAATATAGTGCAGTGCAGTAACAAATTATAGGTAAAACACTCGGATGGGCCGTGCACTCGGCGACACTTGAGTGGCAGCTTACTTACGTGTCAGTCTTCGTCAAAAATGGCGTCGTCAATTATCAAGTGAACTACGGCCCTCCCCAGATTGATGCTGGCATTGCGTCACTCACCCGGATGGACACTGGCTGGGGAAATTTGGAAGCGAACTTCGCAGTAATTGTTATTGAAATTTGAAATTTTCGGAATTTCTTCCGAATGTATAGTGCAAATGGAATTTATAAATTGTTCGGGATTATGGGAATAAAGGGGATCGTTTTTTATTTAAAAATTTAGTGATTCGTTAATTGGTTGTTTTTGACTGATTCAACGGAAATCTCGTCATTAAATGCATCGTTTATAATTAATATGCACAGGATGGCATTGTGTCGATTTACACGTTAAATGAGAGTTTGCTGCTTTGCAGCTATGAAGATATTTTAAGTTATTCGTGCGTTATTTTATTGGTACGTGGATGGAACATAGCGCGTGGTGCTCGATTCCCACTCATCCACACGAGCTCATTGCTTAGTACGCCCTCCAAAGTCATTCAAGTTATTGACATCGCATTTCATTCGAATAAAATTAAGTAATAGGTTTGCTGTAAAGGGAAAGTGGAGGTGGAAAATGAAAAAAAATCCGTTCGGCTTGTCCATTGTGATGTGTCCGTAAAAGTTAAAAGAAATTTTAAAATAAGTTATGTAGTTGTGATGATTAAAAATTCGCAAGATCTTTAGATTTTCGCTCGTTTTTATTTGCAATTAATTGTTGACAAAAGTATTTTCAGTGTGCAGTTTTCAATTAATAAATATCGTGCGTTGAAGCATAGCACCAACAGCCATCCTCCATCATTTGTAGACCGCGTAGGAGGTGGAGCTCTCGGTAGAGACTGAAAGGCCTTTTCTATTCCTATCAAATTAGTACACCAGGGCGGCGCACACGTCGCTGAGCAGTTGTACGCGAGGTTGGATGCTCGGTGCTTTCATAAATCATCTTCAAATAAAACACAATTGTACTCTGTTAAAAGAGAATTTAAAAAATGTATCAATATATCAAACATTTTATTTTTATATTTTATAATTTTGTATTATAGTGTGGATATGGAAGACCGTTTTTGTCAAAATTATAATCATTTTAAGGGAGTGATTGTTTTCATTAAAATTGTTTTATTAAACAGTTTGAAAATCATTGAAATCGAAATTCATCGCCAAACTAAATATACATACAAATGAACCGTGCAAAATAAATTTTCACCGCGAATGTCGCAAGAAGCTTTCGCCGACCTTTCCGCCATCTAGTGAACTTCAAGCTAAATAAAAACCTGTTGACTATTGTTTAGGCCTAAATTAGCTAGCACACTGTGCTCACGTCTAAACGAGTGTAATGTAAGATCCGTAAACTTGGCCCCAGCAATAATATTTGGATTTCGCCCCCACCAGTTGGAAGAAGTAAACTATGAACTCTGCTTCGGTTCCAACTCCAGTCGAAGACGTCCACGGCGATGGAAGATGGATAAGTATGGTAGGTATTTTCAAAACCACTTTCTGCTCAGAATGCCCAAACGAAAAATGGAGTAAAATGCGGCTATGCGATGTAAAATAACATCATACGTAATTATTAAACTTATTAATCGATGCAAAAAAGTGATAATACATGTGAAAATTCATACCCGACATTTATTTTACAGCATCAGAGATACGTATCGGAAACGAAAGAGAAAGAACCTGACGTGTTCTTCATTGGAGACTCAATCATTCAAAGGTTAGGACAGAGCGAGGTAAGAAAAATGATAAAAATTGGCCGAAATTTGATAAAATATAACACATTTCTGCATTAAACTGACATATAATGTGTAATCTAGATATGGGAGAAGTATTTCGAACCGATGCACGCTTTAAATTTCGGCATTGGATCAGATAAAACAGAAAATGTTCTGTGGAGGATACAGAATGGAGAATTGGAATATATAAGACCCAAAGTAAATACTGAAAATTGACGGAGACAAAAATGATTGGTAAAATTGGTTTTAATTCTTTGGATTTGGATTTTAGGTAATTGTAGTTCACGCCGGGACAAATAATCATGAAAACACAGCAGCTGAAGTTGTTGCAGGAATTGAGGAAATTGTTCGATATATTTCAGACAAACAGCCACAGGCTTATATTATAGTTTTGGTAAGTTAATCTCATGCACTGGCGGATCCAGGGGGGTGGCTATGACCCCCCCATGGCCAACCCCCTTGGGAGATCATAATAAAATTTGAATCCAGAAATTAATAATTTTATAATACCGTATATCTTCCAAAAGTGCACCCGCGATACATTCCCCCGATTCGTTCCCGATACGTTTCCCCGATACGTTCCCCCGATACGTTTCCGATACGTTTCCCCGATACGTTCCCCCGATACGTTTCCGATACGTTCCCGATACGTTTCCGATACGTTTCCCCGATACGTTCTCCCGATTCGTTCCCGATACGTTCCCCGAATTCGTTCCCCCGATTCGTTTTCGATTCGTTCCCCGAATTCGTTCCCCCGATTCGTTTTCGTTTCGTTCCTGGAATTCGTTCCTTCGATTCGTTTTCGTTTCGTTCCCCGAATTCGTTCCCCGAATTCGTTCCCCCGATTCGTTTTCGATTCGTTCCCCGAATTCGTTCCCCCGATTCGTTTTCGATTCGTTCCTGGAATTCGTTCCCTCGATACGTTTTCGATTCGTTCCTGGAATTCGTTCCTCCGATTCGTTTTCGTTTCGTTCCTGGAATTCGTTCCTCCGATTCGTTTTCGTTTCGTTCCTGGAATTCGTTCCTTCGATACGTTTTCGATTCGTTCCTGGAATTCGTTCCTCCGATTCGTTTTCGTTTCGTTCCTGGAATTCGTTCCTCCG
>JAQIXU010001636.1:0-16092 GCA_034701245.1 Strigamia transsilvanica | reverse complement strand
TTGATAGTTGTACTCTGCAGTTAAAACTAAAGCCACAATTTTACTGCAATGCAGACATACTTTCTAGATTCGATTTTTTTAAATAATTAATTAAATGGGACTTTTGGTCAATTCTCAAAGTAATGAGGTCAAACACGTTGAACATTCTTTGCTTATTTTCTATAGTAAGAAAGAACTGACATAAAAACTTTAGTTCATTAAAGAATGACTATCATTATTGTTTCTTTTTGTTCGCTCAACTTTTAATCGAAACCACCACGGCTTCAGAATTGACAATTGTGAGCATGTTTTGTTGAATTTAAAACGCTCATTAATTTGTTAGCAATTCATTTTGCACAGGTATCGATTAATTCTTGTGTTCTAGACAAACCACCAGGGTCTATATCCAAGAATTAAATTTAAACCAGCATAATCAGTTCTCACACATGGTCATATTAAGGGGTTTCATAAATGATGCGATTGTTCTGCTGAAGCGATTGTTCCAATAATCACAATGGTTTGCGTATCTGTTGTTTCCTTTTTTTTCTATCTATTTTTTTTGCTAACAATTTTTTACTTTATGTGATAATAAACGTTATGTCAAATAAAATTTTTAGTCATTGGTTGTTTACTTTATTAGTTATTTCAAATTGAAAGTTTCTGCTTCTTAAAACTCCAGTATAATAATTTGGTGGGCTTTACTGCAATAGACAAGACTGCCACAACTAACAGCTTCATCTAACAGCTTCTAACTTTCACCAGCAAACAAAACTGGCAATTAGCTATTCTAAAATATACGTTTGTGCAGGTGTCCTCTATTAACTCTGTAGTGAACTAAAGAAAAAACTATGGTGCTTTAACTTATGGGCCTGAAAATTGAATATTTTGCTAAGTTATAATGTAAAATGTGTTAAATCTACTGATTTAAGGAAACATGTGTAGAAAACTGAAAATTAAAGCTCTATTTTAATTTTGATTTATTTAAACCACCATTTTCTTTTGTTATTAAAATCTTTTGAAAATCTATTTTTAATTTTTTCTCACACACAGATTCTAACCCAGGTCCATCTATTTCATGGGCCAGTATATGATCACTAGTTTATTTGGGCATACGATAAATCTGAACAAAAAGTATCTTCCATATTATTTATTTAATTTCAGTTTGCATTTGGAAATTGTTGGAATTCCTTAACTAATATGGTCACCTACCACTAGGGTGAAGGAATGTTGACCAGGCATACTCTTGTTAACTCCTCCCTTACTTTTTAATCTCATAATTATTTGTACATGTGTATAATAAATTAAGACAATTTTTATACACAAATAAATAGTACAAAATTATTAAATAATAATTTAGAAAAACTTCTTATGACCTCTAGGATCACAATAATGTATGGAAAGTGATGGTACTTGCCTTTGATGGGTCAATGGGTGTTGTTGCTACAAGGTGATAAATATTCTTTTCAACAAATGGATGGATGAGTCAGGAGTGATACTCAACACACTTGTGGTACCGTACTTGAGTTGAAACACAATATTGTTTATCGGTCATTCACATGACAACAGATGGAGTTCTTTATGGATAATCGATGTGGCAGCTACGCAAACAATGGAAAGGAGTGGAGCTGAGTTTATTTTATTTTATTTTTTTGTACTTGGGTGTTGTTTGTGTTTGGAACAGAATTCGATTTTTCTAATCAATAGTGTATAATATTCTTTCCATTTTTATTGCATCAGTCCCTCGAGTTAAAGCAATTTTTATATAGATTTCATCATAAAATCTCAATTAAAAAATAATTAAAAACTGAAGACAGAAAATCTATACGATAATCCAAGCTGTTGAGAAGGAAGTTTTTCTTTATTTTTTGATATTCTTTGATGCTATTGCATGGGTAGTTGGATTTTGATGAAAATGGCTCTTTTTATGATGAAAATGGCTGTTTTCATAGTGAAAATGGCTGTTTTCATGATGAAAATGGCTGTTTTCATCGTGAAAATGGCTGTTTTCATAGTGAAAATGGCTGTTTTCATAGTGAAAATGGCTGTTTTCATAGTGAAAATGGCTATTTTCATAGTGAAAATGGCTGATCTCATAGTGAAAATGGCTGTTTTCATAGTTTTCATAGTTGTCATAATTATACGTATTCGTTACGTACCCGTGTACGTATACGTTAGAGCCGGCATTTATTCGGAACCGGCATTTATTTTGCAATTTGACGCTGAAAGGTGAAAGTTTAGACTGTAATCAGTTGATGAATAAAGTTGCCACTTTATATACCTTTTCGGTAGAGCTGGTATAAAAGTAGTTGACAATTGAATCCCAATACATGAGATTCGTCAGTTCTTATGTGGGTAGGTTTTTACCGAGTTAACAATCTTTAACCAACACACACAGTGTACAACATTTCAAGTATCAAAATAACAACATAAGTTCAAAGTAAGCAAGCCGAGCTTTTGTTCCAGCTGGAAGATTGCCGTTTATAAATTAAGGTCAAAAGGGGATCCGGTGTCCTCCAATAAGAGCCATGGTTTCCGGAATCCCTCCAATTGAGGGCCACAGGAAGTGGATATCCAAGGCACTTTGGGAGTGGTCAGCAGACTCATTCCATAAAAATAAATGAATACCTAATCAAATACACTCAACCCTCGTTATACGACCGCTCTTTATACGACGTTTTGCCATAACGGCCTTGTGCCATTATGGCTAAATTTGGATTTACGGCCTAATATTTTCGATATACAGCCAAAAATCAGAAAATTCTATAACGAATCAAGGGGAATTGCCCCTAATTCGTTATACAGCATTTTGCTTTACAGCCAACTTTTCCGAAACCTATCTAGGCCGTAAAGCAAGGGTTTAGTGTATAAGACTTTTATTTTCATCCCGCACTCGTGTATCTTATTGCATATTTCATATTGCAATTGTAATTTGAATAAACGCAAAAAAAAAAGTAATTAAAATTAAAATGTAACAGGAGAAAGTGAAAAAAACATGAGAAAAAAGGAAATTGACCACAGTAGTTTAGCTCGAATTTCGATTGTTTTCGTCTGTTTTCCAACGCTGTAGCTCGGTTTTTAATTTTTTTGAAAAAAATACTGTAACGTTATACAAACGTATCGTTACGTTAGCACTACACTTTTGTTTCTGAAAACAGGCTTTTTTCGGTTCATTATTCCGCGCTTGTTATGCATTCCCAACTATAGGTTTCCGTAGTCAATATGACGCGGTGGCTGTATATTGAATATAACGTGCCCTGATGGTAAACTGGTATATTGGCGGATTCCGTTCCGTTACAGTGTTATTGTAAAACACACAATAAGCTGCATAGGATATTTGGTTGAAAGGCTGAACGTGGCTGTTTACTGCTGAACTTTTCCCTCCGTTTTACTCCATTTTACTCAAAATGGACCTGGTTCACCTTGCTCCATTTTTCTCCAATTTGCTCTGTTTTGCTCTATTTTTCTCCTCAATATTCCTACATTTTGCTCCACTTGGCTCCATTTTACTCTAAATTAAGAAAAATTGAGCAAAATCGAGCAAAATTGAGGAGAAAAAACGTTCCAGTATTCTGTACGTTGGCGGCTGTCGTGGTGTGGGATCGCTGAAGCGCCTGCAGTATGTCAAATGACGAACAGTCTAGTTCAGCCATCTAATCATTTTTGCAATATTGCTTTTCAATATTCCCAAGCCGTTCACCTGTTCAGCCAGAATCAGCCGTTCTACAAAATATCCTACGTCATGGTCAGCGTGGTCGGAATCAGGTTTTGACCACGCTGCATCCTTTGTTTCCATTGTAAATTGAGACAACAAAAAGTATTCCGAAATGTATTTGGTGTTTTCATTTAACAGTTTTTTTTGTTTGGTTTGGTGTTTGTTTAAAAAAACGTTTATTTTGTTTACTCTTAATTCATTCAAACACATTTTAAACATCTTTTCTTTCCTCTACTTTTTAGTTTGCTGAATTACACACCAAGGAATGCAGTGTGAGGCATCAAAGGTCTATACACCAGTGTCGGCACCTTGCGGTAATGAAGTGAACTTTGACACAGCACTGAACACCGAATATGACATTGCAAATTATAGCTTGCGTGGTTCACTGCTCACTGTCTTACGCTCTAGCGTAGCAAATTTGACCAAATTAACACGGTATTTAGTTATATTTTTGTATCTATTACCAATGTTGGTCAGATGCCTGAAGTGTCATCTGGCGGGGAAACCAACAGTGTCGGCCACAATGCGCGAATGAAGTAAACTTTTGCTACAAAATGGAAGACCGATATCATTTCAAGATCTATAGGATTGCTTGACGCACAGAATATAAAGACTGATCACAAGTTTAGACCCTAGCATGGCATATTTTGCGAGGCATTTTGTTTTCCTTATTCATTATCATTTAAAATCGTGTTATGGAAGCAGCAATAGTCGGGTACCCCGAGAATAGTTTTTCGGGACACTGAGACAAATGCTCCAAAACTTCTTTGATTGCAAATTTCATACAGTTGAATAAATAACGAAAAAGGTTATGGTGTTAAGGCAGGTTTATGTGTGTGCATAAACACATGCATCACACACAAATTATGCTTTATGGTGATTGCATGTAAACTACTTTGCATCATTTAATTGCTTTGGCTTTCAACTAAAAAGAGAAAACTAGAAAAATGGACAAATTTTTATTTTTATTTTTTTCACAAGCTGTGTCATCCGATGCCACAAAAGTGAAACATGCTACAGCTAGGTAATTCCAAACTTCGTTACGTTCAATTTTCTCTTATTTTTTGTGATAATTGATAATTGTGTAAGTATTCCCATTGTTGAATGAATTAACGTTGCATAGTATAAACTTGGTTTGGTGGCTCCTATGTACGTGATCAGTGGAAACACGTGTTTACCATTGAATACGGTGTAATATAAATTGTGTTTTTGGTGTATACCGTAAATACTCTCATTAAGTGACGGGTGCGCATGAGAAAAATGAATAAAAAACCCATTTTTACTAGAAAAATATTTTCTTTATTTTCATGAACCGGAAAAACATGTTTCATAATTTGACGAGCCAGATCACTCTTCCGGTTTGTTTCGGTACATTTCGAGCCCTGGATGAGATTGGCTTTCTAAGATGATGTTAGAAAGTTTGAGAACTCTGGTCTAGGATGAAGGCCAAAAGAAAATTTGCAACTAATTTATTTTTGTGTGACAACTGAATTTTTTATTTTTTATTTCTTAATAACTTTTTATGTCGATTGTTTTAACAATTAAAAATACAGAATTATACAAGAAATGCACGAGTATAAAGATAGATAAAGTGAGACTAAAACTAGTGTTATTCTAATGTCAGAAATTATGGCAAAGAATATTGAAATTGAACAGCATGAATTAAAAATCAGTAGTAAATTTCACAGAATTAATAAACATTTGAATAAATTTGTGCTGGATATATCAACGACGAATTGGACAAAATTCGTTTACATTTGTATAAATTTGTGCTGGATATTCGAAATGATTGACTACCAAACCCAGGGCCGCACAAAGCGGGCCTGGGCCCCGGTAAAAAAATATTTTCCCGGGCGCTTGCCTGGTTGTCAGACAGAGAAAACAAAATATTTTTTCGACAAAGTTGGGCCTCGTGTAATTTGTCCTGGCTTCAGCCCCCACTCGACGGCCCTGACCAAATCTTACTACAGTATATAAAGTATATAAAACGAATGTATGTGTGGGTGTGTTGGCAGATTTCAACAACAAAAGAAGCTCGATCGAAACCAGGTTGCAAAGCAACTGGCACCCACATAGTTAAATTAAATTTGCTTCATTATTTTTTCGTATCTTGACCAGAACAGGAGAAAAAATGAAACGGATTGCAGTTAAAACAGAAAGGCCGAGTGTAAGACTAAAGGTGTTGGCAATGTCGGAAATTAAAGCCACAAAAGAATACTTAAATTCTTCGGTAATAGTTTCGATCTTATTGGTGGGAAAAAAAGCATTAATTACTAAGGCATTTGGAATAGCAAAAGTCGAAAGGAAATCATTGATTTTGTAGAACGGTTGTTTGCAAGGTGGTACGCACAAACATTCTTTTTTAACATCAATTTTGGTGTGCATTTCATAGTACAAGGTTCGCACTGCTTTGGCTGTTGCTGAAGAATTGCAGAAGGCGACATTTTCTTTGATCGCAAATGGCATACTGTTGAATAAATAACGAAAAAGGTTAAAGTGTTAAAGCAGGTTCATGTGTGCATTTGTAAGCACATGCAAACGCACAAATTACGCTTTGTGGAGATGTATTGCGTGTAAACTAGTTTTTAATTCTGTAGTGCTGTAATGCATGGCGGACAAGTTGAAAATTTTCAACTTCAAAGCGGGTCCACATACTGTATGTCTTCAAAATGGCAGTGCCTATGAACAACCAGTTGAATTCATGTACCTGGGTGGCAAAATGATTTGCTTTTTGTAATATCTGTACAACATTGGAAATTTATTGAAAATAGAAATTACTCCATTTTTCTTTTTTTCCTTTTCCATTCATAATTCAACCAAAAAAAGCAAATCAGAAAAATGGACAAATTTCTATTCTTTCCCCCAATTTTTTTTAAATTTAGATACAAGTAATTTGTGGTAAATTTCCTTTTTTCCCCAGATATAACAAAAGGTACGGACTCACTTATTAGTATTGTTTGGTTTGTGAATTGCCACGCATTCTGCATTGCAGCATTAACAACGGACAATGGCGGAAGGTAGTGCGTTGCACGTTATTCCAGCGCGTACTGAAGCAGAAATGCATGCCTAGGAGCCAAGCTTTGTTATACATGTATGTTTCCAGCGTTTACCTGCACAATTGTTTGCTTTTAATCTTATTTTCTAGGCAATGGCCTTTACACGTGTAATATTCCGTTAAATTTGCATTGCACGGCTTGGTTTTGGTGTTGAGTCGACGGATCTGAAATGTTCAATTAATTTGGGAAAACCCTCAGACAACAAATGCAGAATACATACATTTAGTCTTGAAATCAGAACATTTGTCCTCATAATAGATGGCGCAGCAGAATTAAGATTATATGAAAAGTTAGGGTCTTCCTTAGGAGTGAAATAAAACTGGAAAAAAATGATTATGAGATAGTTGAAATCAGTCAGTCATGATACACACATGAGTTAAATCCGGTGTGAATAGATTATCTGGCTCTTCTTTGATAACATGAAAAAACGATGTGTATAAACTATATTTTATTGAACCTGTGTATAAATAGTTGTGCGTTTTATTGGTTTCAGGAGGCTAAATATACTAGTAATTTACCAAAGGAATATTTAATGCAAGTTCCTTGTGGGTTGGGAAGGAAAGTACGTGTTTGAACATAAGATAGTTTATCAGGAAATGGATTCTGAAAAATTTAAATTGAATTTAAAATTGTAATTGATTGCTATCTACCTCGATATTTTGTGAATTTTAGTATTAATTTACTTACCAAAAACGCCATAACAAGTCGAAGTGTTGGGTACATCTGAGCCATTTCCCACAGCTCATTAACTGTAAAATTATTCCAATTGACAAGATCTAATATGTCTACATGGTATTTTGTATTGTTTTTCTTCCGCAGATTGAAATACTTGGCTTTATAACTTAGAAGTCTTGGATTATGAGCTCCTGCACATACTATGATATTAGGAAAAGTGACATTAGCTGGATCTTCTATTGATACAGTCATTTGAATTTCTTTATTCAAATATAGCGAAATTTTTTTTCCAACCAAAAATCCACTGAATGCAAACAAACAAATGTATAGCAGGAAATATAAAATTTGATTACAAGATATTTTGTTTTTGTTTTTTGTTATATTCATTCGATTGATTTTTAAGCAAGCTTCAATTCTTCTGGTCAAATGAAAGTTGTGATTGGTCAATTTTACCATATTCCAATTTGCAACAACAAAAACCAAATTGATGACAGAAAGTGAAGAGAGTCCTAACCAAAGTCCGAGATTTCCACCAAAGTCAGACAGCAGACCAATCAAATCGTATATGAAACGCTCTCTCAAAACTGTTGCATGATTGCCATGAACGTACAAAACGAATGCAGGTCTGTCATTGTCAGGTTGTCTCGATTCTAATCTGGGATTCAAATCTATGGATTCACAGCTTCTGGTACAACCACAGTCGACTTGTGGATTTGGTCCCATAATACTGTACATGTTTTCTTTCAACATTTTTTTAGTTTCAAATGAATTGCTGCAGAGCTCGAGGAGTTTTCCTTTGGAATATCTTGGTCTGTATGGTAACCTGTTAATATTAATATGCAGTAAGATAAATAACACAACACACTCCCATTATATTGGAAAATCATGTTAATGTTTTTGTGTTTTCAGTACTGCACTCACTTACCAACATGGGTTTCTGTCTAAAATTAATTCCACGCATTGTTTACCGCATTCTATGTAATTCTTCATATTTACGCACGGCTCTTTTTTTGTGTTTATAAACTGATGCTGAAAGACAATTTAATTCAGATCACGTATACAAGGACCATTACAGAAAACTTTATATCTCGATGCCAAACTTTATTCATAGCACACGCACACAAACAAGAGACATATTAGGTTATTAGGTTATTAGGTTATTGCGTTTGTTGCGTATGTGTGTGCACACAGTCAGTGAGTTTGGCATCTGGTTCCTGGCTACAGACCATGTAAACTTCTTTTACCTTTCTAATTTGCAGTCCCGTATATACAGTGGTATAAGGTGTTGAGTGGATTGAAAATTGAAAATCTAAAGGTAATGAAAATCCTACCTACAATTAAAATTTTAGATACAATTTACAATGTACGTTACTTTACTGTAACAGACAGTATGGTTCTAGCCGTAACCTGTTAATTTATTTTTTTTTGATTCTACGAGTAAGTAACTTACAAGGGTTTGTAATTTTTCTGGCCACAATTCTGGTATTTGTAAGTGTAAACTGAATTTTGTGTTCATTTCTGATCCACTAAATGTTCTGCCAACTGCAATTGAAACGTAAGGTTTTATTGTACTATATGGTAGCAGCAGAAAACTTGATTTAGCTGACCTTCTATTTTCGTACAAGTACCCATAGGATATAGTTGCTGCATGGTTGTAATGTTTAAAGGAACGTGTACCTACAAGACAGCAGAAGGTGTAAGTTTTAGTAGGGATTAGTTGAGTAGCTATCGGATGTACAGAGGGTATAATGAATTCAGGCATGTACAGATACTTTTTCTGTATCTGGCTACCATTCTGTCCATGTTAATCCACAGGTAAGAAATAAAGAATGATATATCCGCTCATGCCATGATGAATGGCCCAGACAACTGGTAAACTTGGGGCAGGTTTGTGTTTCATTACTCTTAGCATTTTGTATCTTTATGTACCAACACAAACCAGATCAAAACAGAAAATAAATAACTGAATAATTAACCTAGCAGGCCCGGCCATCCTATCGGATGAACAGCTTTTTAAGAAGGAGGCGGCAATTGCTTTTCATCAATTTTTTTTACAAAATGGGTCATAATTGATAGTTAATTATTTCAAAATCTATTTTTTAATTGTGTGTCGGCTGCAGTCTGTATGAGTGTGTGTTCCGAATCCGCCGATCACAAAGAGCAATGTAATGTTAAAAAGCTGAGGATGGCTGCTTTTTACTCGAATGGGGGGAGGGGGGCTGCACCCGCCTCGATCCCTGCAAACCTCACCTTACCCGTTTTTAACAGTAAAATCTATTTTATCTGTTTAAGGCTTATCTGTTTAATCAAAGTAGTTATCTTCCCACCTTTTTGTTTTGTTTTTGATTTTCGATTTGTTTTCGGCAAAGAGTTACTCAAACTGGAGGCGCCCAGCATCCGCGAGTAGCTGTCCAAGGTCAACTTATTGTTTTGTTTTGAATTTGGGATTGTCTGTTTTTTTATACAACACACAAAAAATCGTCAAAAATCGAACCAAAATTATCAAAAATGACAATATTCGCTTAACCTGGGCTAACTGGATCTCACCTGACCTAACCTGAAATAACTTAACCTGACCTAACCTAACCAGACCTAATCTAACCTGATTTGACCTGACCTGACCTAACCAGACCTAACCTAACCTAACCTAATTTAACCTAACCTGTCCTGACCTAACCTTACCCGTTCTAACCTAATCTGATCTAACCTAACCAGTCCTAATCTAAGTTAACCACCTTTCCAATGCAATGCTAAAAATGACCCTGTCACTAAAATGATCATATATGCACATGTATCTTGTCAAAAATCAAACAAATTGGACTAAGAATAATCACACACGGAATATACAGTAGATATTGAAAAATTATCAAAAACATAAGAAATTTGAAAATATTGTGAAAAATTAAACAAAATTGATCATAAATTTATCTAAAATGAAACAGATTTGATCAATTATTGCCAAAAATGAAACAGATTTGATCAATTATTGCCAAAAATGAAACAGATTTGATCAATTATTGCCAAAAATGAAACAGATTTGATCAATTATTGCCAAAAAGGAAACAAATTCAATCGATAATTGCCAAAACTCAAACAAATTTGACCAAAAACCAAGCAAAATTCATCAAAGACAACAAAACTCGAGCAAAATTGATCAAAAATATCCAAAAACCACCAACTTATTCTCTCAGTGAGTTCATATCATTGTGGTAATCCGCCAACAGGTCGCCATAAACCAAATAAGGATATTAAGAAAAATTAAAAAACTGGTAAAAACTTGTAACAAAAACATCAAAATTTAAAGAAAACCTTAAAAAATCGATCAAACTTGTAAATAAAACATCAAAATTTAAAGAAAACTTTAAAAAATCGATCAAACTTGTAAAAAAAACATCAAAATGTTTAAAAAAAATCGAACAAAAAAAAGGTGATAAAATCCTTTGTTTTTAATGTCACATGAGAAGATTGGAGTTTTGACTACCAATTTAATAAACAAACAATTTTCGCTACCAAAATCTTACCCCAACTGTCAAACATTGATTAAAGTTGTAAAAAATTGCCAAAAATCAAACCAAAATAAAAAAAAATTGAAAATTGAAGAAAATTGACCTAAATTGGCCCAATAATGTCTAAAATCAAGTAAATACAACTAAAAATTATCATACACAAAAACCAAACAAACTTGACCAAAAACCGAGCAAAATCCATCAAAAAGAAACAAAAACTCGAGCAAAATCAACCAACATCAACCAAAATCCACCAACTTGTCCTCTCAGCGAGTGCCCACTTTCCCACAGCCATGGCATTTAAATTAACTGCTTTAGCCGGGCACGACAATCCCTCACGATGCAGCCATGCACGTCGACAGTTGGTCTAGTGAAGGGGTTTTCAAACTCTATAATATTACAACATACTTTTTTGAAATGCAATCCATTACAACCTACTTCATCACTGGTGCACTGAATTCTTTCAATGATAATTATTGACTAGCTAGGAAAAGTCAACACATCACCAAAATAAGTTTTTGTCCCTTTTAACTCCCTTAAATTCACATTCACTATTCATTTGGAAAATTGATCCCGCGATCCCACTTACCGGGACCCCAGAAATTCCGGAGATTATTTGGTACCAAAATCCCAGGATCAAGATTATTTGATTACCGAGAGTGCGGTACGACTAACTTTTTATGGAAAAACGTGCAGAATTGATGCAAAATAAGCACAAAAAAACTATGTCCGGGGTCAGAATGTGCATACCTGCCATCACTGCAGATATATGGGTGATAACAGTTGTTGTGTTTTTTGTGTGTTGAAGTCACGATGGCATTGGATTGTGAAAAGCGCAAGCATGAGTCACGAACTGGACGTGCGTCCATGATGGAAATTAGCATAAGACCCGTTTTATTATATTCAAAACAGA
Source organism: Strigamia transsilvanica (assembly GCA_034701245.1). Lineage (NCBI taxonomy): Eukaryota > Metazoa > Arthropoda > Chilopoda > Geophilomorpha > Linotaeniidae > Strigamia > Strigamia transsilvanica. Next base: position 4,251 of record JAQIXU010001636.1, on the reverse strand, counting down.
TAGGTGGCGCCACAAGAGTATGGCGGCATAAATATTAGCATAATTAATTATTTCGTGATTTCTATTTTAATTATGTGTAGTCTGTCTGTTTATCTCCTCTGTCTCCTGAAAGTGGTGTAGGAATTTCAAATTTGAATGTTCTTTTCAGCATCTTTAAATCAATCATTTTATTTTTTTATTTAATCTTGCCACCATTTTTTTGTCTTTTTTTATTTCTTTTTTTTTTTTGTTTTTGAGTGGGATTTTTTTTGGGAGCTGGTGTTCCATTAGAGCATGTATGGTGCCTGTGATATTGTAATACACCCATACCTTGGTTTACGGCCGGGATACGTTCCTGGAAAGTCGGTCGCAAAGCGAAATGCCGTATAACAAATCAGGGGCTGTTCCCCCTGATTTGTTAAGGAATTTCCCTACTTATTGGCCGTAAATCGAAAATGTTAGGACGTAAATTGAAATTTAGCCATAATGGCACAAGGCCGTTATGGCGAAATGCCGTATAAAGAGCGGCCATAAAGCGAGGTATGAGTGAAGATGATTTCGCCGTTAGATGGCGTGGGGGAGGGTTCCGAGGTTAGCTGTTGGAATCGGCAAGTTGGCGACGGGAGTTTTACCTTTTGACATTCACGGGGAGCTGGCAACCCAAAGCCAGCAGTGGACACGATGGGTGAACCGTTTGGAGATATTTTTACGGCGGCTGGGATTTCGGATGATGGACGGAAGACGGCCATGCTGCCTCACTACGTTGGTGAAGATGTGTACGGCGTTTCCAAGGCGATGCCAGTTAAGGGTACAGATTATATTACAACTAAACAAGTGCTCATCGATTACTTTGCCCCACAGAAGAATGTGGATTTTTGCGTATATACATTTCGAACTAGTAAGCAGGAGGCAACAGAAACAGTGGATCAGTTTTGCGCACGTTTGCGCGGTTTGGCAGTCGGGTGTGAATATACGGATCTGGACAAGGAGTTGAAGGCGCAAGTGATTTTTGCAACATCAATGTCTAAGTTTGTGGTGATTCGGAAGTCACCATTTCTAATCTGAGGAAATGTCGTCCCAAAATAGAATAAATGAGAAATAATATTTATTATTTCTGGGCTAAGTTTACTTTGTAAAAATGAAGAGTTGGTTGCATAGGGGCTGCTGGAGGGAGTTGCTAAGGTGACAGGAAGTTTCACTTCCTGCCTGAGCTTTCTCCAACAATCTGAACTTCAGTCTAACACCAAACTTTGATCAAGCAACAAGCTTCAACTTGACTCCTCAAGCAACTAAGAAAACTTATGGATTGATCGAGGCCCGCTATCAACAGTTAGATCTAGGCTCACATTCTGGCTCAGAGATTCTGCAGCTAGAAACGTTCACATCAAGTGGATTGCACCAAGGAGAGAGCGCCATCGCCCCTTGGGAACCATCGGCCAGTCACGGATTGACGCCGATGACCGACGCGCAGATTCGGGGTAAGAATCTCTCTGAGACTTTGTCTCATGTCCGAATGTTTTCGGCAAAGTGTTATTAGGCGGCCTGGTCTCCGCTCTAATAGACGGTTTTCACCGGTGTGTGAGAACGGTCAGTCGAAGTATTAGACGGCCTGGTCTCCATGCTAATAGACGGTTTTTCACCGGCGCGTGGAAAACGACCAAACGCGAGGAAGTGCGAGCGATTCGGCCTAGTTGGACGGATTGCGTAGGAGCGAGCGATCTGCGAAGCCAGCAATCGTTTCATCTATCAATTTTGCCATCAGATCGATATTAATGTTTTACTTTCTGCTCTAAAGTGTTTTATAGTACTTTTAGCTGATTTCTCTCCGGTGGAGTGAAATTTCATAATAGCCATTTTAGTATCTATTATTTATAAGATTGCAGTGAATCAAATGTCTAGTCAGAAAGAGTATTTATTGTCAGAAAGTGTTGTGTAAAATAAGTCATTTTGCTCAAGTGTTATTTAAGAAGTTTTCACACAAGTTGTTGTGAAAACATAATAAACCAGATTTCATTGATAAATGTGTATTGATTTGATGCGTATGAACGATGTATTGGATTACCAACTCCTATGTTTATTCTTATGAGCCGCAGACCGCGCGCCTCACGTATATTGGATACATTTGCTACATGTTGCAATTCTACGAGGTCGTGTGGGCTGTCCCGATTAATAACATTAACTTGATGAATCCAGTTTAAATAGCAAATCTTGGAATATTTTTGTAAGACGCATTGTGCGCAACCCCATAGCAATTCCTAAAGCTCCACATATTAGCTCGTGGAAAACGGAGTTGCAACAAGTTGCGGCGCCAAGCGTTGAGGGCCACAGATTGGAAATTAAAGGATTTGTTGGATGCAACGAGGAGCTATGAGAGGTCCGAATGGCAAGCTAAACGAATGGAGGAGTCCAGAGGTTTGGAACGACCTATAGAAGTGAATGTTATAAAGAGTGCAACCCCAAGGAAAGGAGATCAGTTTCAAGGGTACCCCTTGAAAACCCCTTCACTAGACCAACTACATCGATGTAGTTTTAGCATCACATCGTATCTACAGGACTGTTTCCGTGAACGCCAACCAAAAGACTGTCACAGGAAAAATCAAGGAAAGCAGTGAAGCGCAAAGGGCTATCACATAATATTGATGTAATTGGTACCAGTGCGGAGTACGACAGGCAACATGTCACAAGTTACATTTGTCTTATTTGCCTCACAGGGAAATCTGGTCGTAGATGGCCCTGGATGTGCATGCAAATTGATTGGGCTACAAACGTTCTTCCTATGCTAATGTTTAGATTTGCTAATAACTTACTTTTGGATGACGGCGTGTGTCATATGCAAATACGCTGCGATCAAAGTCGAAACTATAGCTTAAATTCCACACTTTAGTAAGATCAGCATGAAGGTCAGTTATAAGTCTGTACAGTGAGATCATAGAATCAGCTATCTTGCCACCACTTGATTCATAGTAATCCATCGCATATTTATTTAGTGGAATACACATGTGCAAACTGGGGAACTTATATGTTTCCAGCTTTTCTTCATACACGTCAACGGCTTTTGGGTTATCCAGATAATAAGAAATGCGGTCATACATTTGGTAAGAATAGATGAGAATGCAGACAGTGACAAGACGAATCCAAACGAAACGAAATGCAAAAGAATTATTTTTATCGATCATTGGCTGGAAACTTTGAGGGATATTTTGTTGTCTTTCTAATCGTTTGAGAAAATCTTTTACTGCTCGTCTAAGCTTCATACGGGACTTTTGGTTAATTTTCATTATTGGCTACATGAAAAAAGAGAAAGGAACATGTTATTGTTATGCGATAGAGAGCATTTTAGTTTACTTACCATTGTAAAATGTGCTTTTCAAGAACTGCAGTGGATACTTAAAAATGTACTTGATAGTTGTACTCTGCAGTTAAAACCAAAGTTATCATTTTACTGCAATGCAGACATACTTTCTAGATTCGATTTTTTTACATAATTAATTAGATGGGACTTTTGGCCAATTCTCAAAATAATGATGTCAAACACGTAGAACATTCTCTGCTTATTTTTTATAGTAAGAAAGAATTTATACAAAAACTTTAGTTCCTTGGAGAATGACTACTGTATATTATTTTTTTTGTTCAACTCACAATCGAAACCACTTTGGCATCAGAATTGACAATTGTGAGCATGTTTTGTTGAATTTAAAACATTCATTAATTTGCTAGCAATTCATTTTGCTTAGGTATCGATCGATTCTTGTGTTCTAGCCAAACCACCAGGGCCTAAATCTAAGAATTAAATTTAAACCAGCCTAATTAGTTCTCAGATATGGTCATTGTTAGCGTAAGGCTATATCTGTTTAGGGGCAACCACTTTCCTTTTTTTTTGTCTTATTTTTTTTGCTAACAATTTTTTACTTTGTGTGATGATAAACATTATGTCAAATACAATTTGTAGTCATTGGTATTTACTTAATTAGTTATTCCAAATTGAAAGTTTCTGCTTCTTAAAATTCCAGCATAACAATTTGGTGGGCTTTACTGCATTAGACACAGGGGTGGTGCCACCTTCTCTTGGGCCCCCCTGCAAATTTATCGCCCCCCTGCAAATTTCAAAAATGTCGCCTCAAATTGCCCAAATTGTCCTGAAAAAGCGCCTCTTGACATTCGGCGCCTCCTGCGCCGCATACCCTGTTTACATGGCAGTGCCGCCCCTGATTAGACAAGACCACTACAACTAACAGCTTCATCTAAAAGCTTCTAACTATCACCAGCAATCCA
>JAQIXU010001635.1:0-16109 GCA_034701245.1 Strigamia transsilvanica | reverse complement strand
GCGCAATGATTTGCATCAAAAAACCAACCGCGTAATTAATTGCGCGGTTGATTATTACGTGGTTAGTATCGCGTCCCTAAAAAAAAATGTTCTTTGTGTTACCGAGAATCCTAAATTCAAATTTTGAAACCATTCAGGATGATCATTTGTGTATATGATTTTAGATGTAACCTAATAATGAACATTTCAAAAAATTCGATAATATTAAAATATTTATGAATCATATTAACATTACTTGTCGGCCACAAAATGAGGCGACTAAATATGGATCGACAAGCTGTTTATCGGCAGATTGCTGGCCCACAAAGAATTTTTTGATTTCGTCCATAATTGCTGTGTCCACTACATTTAAAGTAAGCAAAAATAAATTAGAGGAATAAAAATTGAAGAAAAAATATACTTGGTGGCAAATCCTCTGCCTTGTACAGAACTAATGTAAATGTAGCGGGCTGAAGAGTAATTCCGGTATCGGGCCAAAGCACATTTCTAAATACACGCATATTTATAAAATTTTAATAAACATTTACAAACATACATACGACTCTACATCTTCATCGTCATCGTCTTTAACACTCGCATTAAAATTCTATAAAAAGTATGTGGTAACTGATAATAATATCAGATGTAATGCAGAGAAGCTTCTAACTTACTGGACATTCATCTCCAGAAGCTAAAACCGCAATTGAAATTTTAAGATATCCCATTACTTCTGCAGTGTCATCGTCAGGGTTACCTAAGATGAGCCATTTATTCAGATACGAATGATTGCTTTCGTTATAAATTGATTGGATTGACAACTGTCAAAAAATAACAAAATCTGCATGTAATAAAAGTTAGAAGGCACGGAAAACGGGCAAAATCGAAATTTACCACAAATGACCCTATTAGGGCTTTGGCTCGCATGCATTTCGAATTTAACACCTGAAAAACAACTGAATCTTCAAAAAGTTCAGTTGCTAATTTGGTGATATTAAACAAAAACGTTTCGTTCCAATGCGGCTCATTATTTTCTCTTTCCACTTTAGTTTGTCGCAAATGATCCAGGAATCGTACAGTGCACAGAGGATTAATGTTATCACCAAATAAATGCCGCGCTTCGATTATTTTCACACGTATCTGTCAATAATTTTAGGAGTTTATAATCTTACAAATTCTCATCAAATTAGTTATGGGTAATAATTACTTGAAACTTTTCTGGTTTGTTTGAAAATTGACGTGTTTTCAGATACGGAATTTTGCTTTGCTGCTGTTTGGCTAAACTGTCATCTACAAAATGTGTTAATTAAATAACACAACTTCATTTAAAAAACAAAATTATTTTTACCTTTATTAACAACTGTTAAATACAGCGACCCCTGAAAAATAAAGTTTCTCTCTGGCATTTACTTTTTACACTTCCTTTCTGTGGATGTATTACTCACCACTTCAGTTTTGGTTGAATCTTCCAACTTGACTTCATAATTTTTTGGTTGTTTGGCATTTAACGCTACAGATAAGGGAACAGTTCCGCTGCCAATTAATCTGCATTGCAATTACAACATTTAAATTAACATTTTTGGAATTAAATGCATATATTTAAGAATATACTTATTAGTTCCAAGAGTTTCGTAAGATCTTACGGATACAAACAAGACATCTTGTGCAGATATGGGATCTAAGCCAGTCAAGTCAAAACTGATGGTCTGTCAAGTTAATTTAATAGTAATTTCAATTTCTTGAATTAATTCTCGGTTAAGAATTTAATTTTCAATACCTCGTCCCATACTGGGTCACTCGTATCACTTTTAGAACTAGTTTCTTTCTTAATCCCTAAAGTGTTTCAAAAAGTGGTTATTTTATATTGTTATTAATTATGTTGTTGTTACCTCGTAGATCGAGCTGAACTAATGGGTTTATTTTCCCTCCTTTTGCACCTGCTACTTTTAGACTGGAAGCACCACCGACGATCACATCCAGCGACATTACCACAGTAAAAATACTGCTTAGTTTAGATGAATTAAAAAAAAACTCTTAAAGCATCCGTTTGTGTTGAACTATATCATTTGGTGTATTTATGCCAACAGGTCACTTCATTCTGTTGCGTGGCAGATGGACAAGTGGCATTTGCGCAAAATATCACTGACCACATTTGCCAGATGGTTTTAAATGTATAGTTCTTGGATTTTTAGTTGTTGGTTATAATAAATGATGCTTCAGATGTACATCTTATGTTTTTAAAATATTAATCCAAACACTTTAAAAATCACGATTTTATTTAACAGTAAGAAAATAATTGTAACCAAACATTTATTTTAAAAAAGAATTTATTTCTAAATGCTTAAAATGATTTGCTATGAAAAATGGACAATTTTTGTTTAATTAATGTAAATTTATTTAAAATCTGTTCGTGTTTTTATAAATTTGGTAGTGACTAAACTTCTAAAACTCAATCAAAATAATATAATATTACACAATAATTTGATCTTCTGTTTCAGCCTCATCACTGGACTTTTCTTCCAATATTTCCTAGCAATCAAAATAAAAATAAATAAATGTTCTTGCAATTAATTACACGATTTAAATTACTTTAAGCATTTCTTCCAATAGTTCAGCCCGCCGCGCCATGTTTTTCAATTTGACGTGTTCGGTTTTCAGAAGATTAATTACCTCACGCAACTGTTTTAAAAAAATAAATTGGAATAAATAAATATTATATCACAAGAAATTACTAATTGTTACTTCTTCATTTTCTTTTACTGTTTCCTCTATGGCAAGTTGTCGTTTTTCAGCTAATTTCTTCCAATAACTGGGTGGCATAGTTTCTATAAAAAAAAATTGCGTTTATAATGGAAATTCTAAAAACAGATCCACTATATTATAGATATTTCCCAACAGAAAGATTTTGTTATTTATTTGAAATGAATTTTAATCGTTGCTATTATAGTTATGCATACTCTTAAACATTAAATCGAAAGCCTCGTAATATGGCTTCTTCGTTTCATCCATAATTTTTTTGTCCTTGACTCCCACTGGTTGAATATTTTCCTTATCCTGTACTATCGTAGCCTTCGACTACCAAGAATATTTTTAAAAATCTCATTAGCATTATTTTATCATTTATCATTTTCAATTGTTATGACAATTTACCGATTGTTCACGTTTTTTGTCCTTTTCGCCAAGACATTTCGGATTTTGAACTGTGTTTATTGTTTGTATTGTTCGCATTGCGCGCGATTTATTCTATGGATAAATAAGAGAGGGAAAAGAAAATACATTAAATTACATTAGATATTCAATGTGGAATTAACTGACAAATACATACCGCTGGAACATTCATGATGTTGTGAGATGTTGATATTCCCGCGCAGACAAATGGTGTGGTAAAACGAAATGGTGATCCAACCACCGCTACTTCGAAAGTACCGTCTAGATAAACGGAATCTTTAAAATAAATTAAAGAATTTCAGCCCTGTGTTTTTAATTAATAATAAAACGTAAAAATTAATACTATTCTGTTTGTTTTCGTCTTCAAAATTAATTACCACCTACGGTTTAAGTTTTCTCATTCTAGTTTAGTTTTGTATATGCTGTTATCATCAAACCAGGTTTTATAAAAGGTCGAGTATGTGATTAAACGTGCCAGGGTAGGATATTGATTACAAGTTGAGTGGAAAAGGAAGCACCAATACGTTTTCGGGATGGAAGCTAGTAATTCGCCCTTAATCTTTTCGTCTGCAATAAATTATAATTCATGGCAGAAGGGAAGTATAGATTTTAGCGAGGATCCGGATTTATTTATGAAAGAGTACAGTCTAGGTGAAGACATTTGCGTCAAGCAATTATTTCAGGTATGAAGTCGTGACTCGTTAATAATGTTTAGGTATTGCTCAGTGTCACGTGTTTCTGTTACTGCAGCAATTATTAAATAAAGACCTTCCAGAAAAAGGAAAAATACGTTTACTTGTAACATTACAAGACCACATTGATTTGGTTATTGACAATCAGGAAAAGTATGTTTTTTTTAAATTTATTTTTTTTGGTTTTTAAAAAAAATAATCTAAGGATTAATATTAATTATATTTTTGTTATTTTAGTGTCAAGAAATTATTGGAGTTGTTGCAGAATTATTACAAGCAATTAATGTCAAAATCCAAAAGATCGAATAAAAACTATTTGCTGGAGAGTCAAGTTTTAGTAACATGGACAACAGTTACAATTTTGACAGGCGATGACGTATGCATATACGATATTTTAGGTGTCTTGGTACTATAATTCCACTTTGAAATCGTTATTTCAGCTAGAAATATTTCCGGAATTAAAGTTGTCGTTCGTAGCATTATTTGACGAATTGACACAACTGATTTTAAATATAAATAATGTTGACAACTGTATTATTCGATCGGTAGTTTGCGATTGCCTCGTTGAATTAGAGCTAGCATTTCCCGTATGTAATTTCCCATTTTTGAGCTTTTAACCCAAATTTACGTAATTATTTTTAGCGATTACTATCGTCAATGCTGGAAACACTAAAAGATGTCTACAGTCAAGAAGTCACGTTTGTTCATTATAAATACGCTCTGTTGTTATCCATAGCAGCGAAACATGAATATACTATGATAAAAGATCCTTTTAGTGTGTAAGATTATAATTTAAATTATTGTTTTCTAGTTTTTAATGTCACATTTATAATTGTAAAGGTCTCAAAAAATAATTGCCGATGTGATATCGTCACAAAACAGTGCTCATGTATGTCATTCTCCAAATTTCCATCTTAAGACCAATATTTATATTTTATTCAACAAATAGACACTGTTACGGAGTCCTTCAATAAGTAATTTGCAAGAGAAGCAACTTCTTTCATTGCTAATGGAGCATTTAACATTTTTGAACAATCATATGGGATCACTTGTGGTTAGAAATGTTGCGGACATCATTTTTGCTACTAAATCTACAACACCATCCGTAAGAATAATAATAATAATAATAATAAAAAGGAGATTTACACGCTTTATCTTGTTTGTACTTTTAGATTCTTAAGAGTTTTGTTCTGCAGTATAAGAAAACATTCGATATTAATTTACTGCATTTAATTTGTCAACTAGAGGTTCGTATAAATCACTCGAAGTTAAGACTGATGTTTTAAGTTGGTAAACTTTTTATTTAGATGACTTTTAGAGACGAATTGTTTACGGGAGAAATTGAACAACAACTTTTAATTCACATTTTTCATTTGGCACATGTTCCACTTTTACCATCAGCTCAAAGATTACTTTACTTGGATTGGTTGCAACATTATGCACAACGTCAAGTGAGTTTCGTGTTGGTTTTAATAAATTTTAAATTTGTTAGAAACAAATAATTTGGTTTAGGGGATTACCAGCAAAATGAAATTGGATTACGGTTTTGCACTCAAATTTTGCCCTACGATTTTCGATGGCTGGGAAACATCAATGAAGAAATTTGTTATCACAGCGACTTTGTTGGGTCAGAATAGAAATCCAGGTCAATATTTAAATTGTACTTAATAATAACATTAGTTTATGGAAATTCTATTTCAGATATCAACGCCCAAACTGTATGGGAATTTATTATTTGCGCTTATGATGTTTACAGTACTTCTATGTGCAGAAGAGCAGCTGTATCTCTCTTTAGATATTTAATAATTTTTTTCAAGAATTTTGGAAAACATTTTCATGCAGAAGTTATAGAGTAAAGTTTATTTTTGTAGGATTAATACAGTTTTGAACAGTAGTGGCATTTTATTTTAGGTTTATTACTGATTTTTTCAAAGATCATTCACCTTTTGTACATAATATAGTAAATTTTATGAACAGCGTTGCTAAGGAGTGTTTCGATGGGTAATTGCTTAGATAAAATTCGAAAGACCTGTGAATTAAATAGAAATTGTAATTCATAGGGACTTTATTGAGTCTGTCTGGCACTCGCTCGTTCAATTTATATTACAAACGGTGGAAACGCTTAATTTTGACACTTTGCCATTTTATTTTATTGTGTTGAACGAAGTAGCTAAGAACTCTTCCTACAAACTTTCTGTTCAAGTAAGCAACAATTTTTGTGTTATTTTAATTTTAGTAATTATGTCTTAAACAGGTTGTGAATTTTCTAAATTCACTCATGCAAACAGATATTTGTGAATCTGGCTCTTGGATTTTGGGGAATGAAATTGTTCGTACCTGCCATTCTCTACTTCACCATAGAGATTGCAATAATATTTTTACAGGTTATTAATTAATTATTATATAAAATTTATATTTCCATATTTTTTTGCGTTGCAGAATTAGGTGATGTTTTATACGTTTTGTTTACAAAGTATAATGATGTTGATGTGCGTGATAACGCTCGATTCCTTTACATGATTTTGATGTCGCTTTCTACACAAAGAGTGAATTATGACTAGTTTGAAAAGCAAGTTATTTTATAATATTTAATTATCGATCTGTTGTTTCTTAGATCCAAAATATGTTTAATTATGAGATTTGTTCAACGTATCAACCGCATGGTAATACCACCACTACACTAGATTCAGGTTGTTAAATATTTGCTAAATTTAATGTTTTCGTTGAACTTTAATTTCTCCTTTAGAAGCCGGGAGTTTTGGTCTGACTGATAGAATTGTAGCGTTGAAAGAGTCACCAATTGAATTGATAAAGTCATTTAATTAATATTTTTTAATTTTTTAATTTAAAAAAAAACAAAATTTATACATTATTTGCAGGTTAGATGAAAAAACAGAAGTCAAAGTCGAGGAGGAATTTGAATCATTCAGTGAAATTCCCAATTGTAAAATACGTTTTTGTTTTAAATACGAAAAAATTAATGGTTTTTGGTGAATTAATTAGACATTTTGAAGCTCTATCGTCTTCACCTTGGCAAAGAAGAATGTAGAAAACATATATTAATTCCATGCAGGTTGCAATATGTAAGCCATAAGAAGTGTAATATTTAATACACGAGACATTTAACATTTAAAACAAAAATGTTTTGTAGGAAAAGGAAAATTCTGAAAACTTTCAGAAGCTTTTTTGTATCGACATTCAGTTTGAACATTCGGAAATCATTAAGCACATAAAAAGTAAATAATAATTGTTTTGTAAAAATGAACATTTTGTCAAAACAGTTGTGTCACTATTTTCAGGCATTACAGTTCCAGTTTTGGATCAATCTCAACACGAAAATGTTGTAATTGAAATGAGTCCCACTGAATGCAAACCCATTGCTGTAAATGCGAGGTACGTGTTGTTAATCAATCATCAATATGAATAATATTCTTTAAAAAAAAATATTTTAGTGCTACTTTTAACACTCCGAATTGTGCAACATTTGTGTGCAATTTATTTCCTATTTCGATTAACTTTGAAGACTTCTTTCTGCCTTTACCGATTCCTCTCCAATATTTACCATGTAAACGTGAATGGAAGTGTCGTGTATTTGATGAATTATGGTCATCGTTCAGTAAAAGTTCAGAACAGAGGTAAACAAATGAGTGTTTACTCGTTAACATCCATTAAGAATTGATTAACAATTTCAGTTCGCCTGAATCAGACTGCCAGGAGTCCGTACATTTAATTAAGATGGAAAAGAATACTTTTCTATCCTTGTTGCGGCGAAAACTGTTTAACTTTTTAATCGATAAAGGTGAGGGTTTAAGAATCTCTCGAAATTCCCATATATATTTGGTCAAACTAATGAGATTCTTTTAATATAAAATAGATGATGAAAATACTAGTCGAAAAGTAGGAATATTTTTGCCACCAAGTAACCACATGTTACTTAAATTTGAAATTTTCGAAGACAAAACGATCACTCGAATAATTGTTGATCATTGGAAAGTTCTTCCATATCTGAATGAGTTTTTACTTTCTTTGGAACATGCTGAGGCGTCTTGATTTGCTTTGTACTGACATCTGGCGGTACAAACGAGTAAACTTAACATTTCTCGCTCACAACTTATAATCAAAATTCGTTCATTAATTTGATTTTAACTGTTTCAAAAGAGTTGCAAAACACATCTTTATTGTTTTAATTTTTTCTTTAAAGTTTAATTAAGAGAAAAAGCATACGAAAAAGTAAAAGCCAATCAGGAACTTCTTTGCCTTAACGGTAGGCACAGATGGGAAGCAAACTTAATTTGCTAGTCAAATTTCATTGGTTGATCGGAACAACCAATCAATCATTGATGCAAATAACTTAAATTTATATACATTATAAAATAAATTGTGTAAACCAAAGTTTAAATTGAAAAATATAAATATAAATTTTGTTTAAATACTGTCTTAAACCATTTATTGATTTTATTTCACATGTTTCTTTGACCCGACAAATAATTATTCAATATGAGCCAACAAATTATGGTAATCAGACTATTTGCACAAGTTCCAATCCCACACCAACTAATTAAACGTGGCGTCCCCGCAGAGACTGAGTCGTCAAACTGGACACACACTATCCAGTATCCACCCACTTCTCTTTATTCGTAATCAGTTTGGGTGGAGAAAAATGTCCATCTAATCAACAACACGTTGTTTTCTCTATTGATGAATCAACGAGAAATACAGTTTTTTCATAAAAGTGTATTTTTTGCTATAAAAATATTCGCTAAGACTGTTTTAGTTGTCCCACCAAGCATTGCATGGAGTGTGGGAGGGGCAGACTTGAGGCGGGATAGATCTCCCGTCGAGGCTCCTCGCGCGTCTTGCGGCTTTAAATAAAGACTTAGTGACTATCTCCATCCATCAACGAGTGAACCTCTTTTTCACACTCGTAATGGGCGAAGCCGTATTGACCACAATAGATTCGGTTGAGCATGAGATGGGTTGCCGCGGCCCGAGGCTGCTTCTTCCTCACGCCCCCTTCGACTCGAACCTCGGCCTATGAGCATCGCGTATTGGGACAGTGAGAACTGAGAACGAGCACAACTCGCGCAGCTTATACACAAACGATGGCTGTCCCGCACGAGGATGAACGGAAACCACGACTGTTCCGACCGTGGATTCTTTATCAAAACGGCTATGCGCCTGAGCAATTGAGCTCGGCAGCCGCTCTGCATTCGTGTCCGACTTCAGTCACCGACTTTCGACTTCCCGATGGTGTCTCGTCAATTGCGACATCGACGGCACATCATCATCAAGTGGATGTGATGTCCACCTCGCAATCGATGCCGTCCGCTTCTGGAATCAACTCTTTCCCCATGGCAAAAACACGCAAGCAAAGACCGAAGAAGTTTCGATGCCCTCATTGTCATGTGTCTTTTAGCAATAACGGACAACTTAAGGGCCATGTGCGCATACATACAGGTGAGAGAGAGAAAAAGAGAGACGGTTCTTTATTCATTTCATTCTCGAGTGTTTCCTCCATTGAGTGTTCAGTTCATTGGTTCAAGTGTGAAGCATTGGTCACACAAGTCTGCGGGAGACTTCTTTGACTGAGTGAACAAAGGGGTCTATGAAAGGAGAAAATTCTTACCATTTATTTTACTAGGTTTTTAGTGGGATCAGGTTGAAAAGTCACTTTTGTGCTTTGTTATCGGTGGAAAATGCAGTTAGGGAAGTTTTTAAAAGAGCACGGCGATTCGGTATGCTTTTAAAAGGAGCAACATTTTATTATTGAGTGGCCGTTAATAGTATATTCGTATATTTAATATTTTAAGCTGAAAACATTCTGTTTTTGATTTAGTATATTTTTAAATATGTAAAAATTTAATTTGTATTTCACAGGTGAACGTCCGTTTAAGTGCGATCACAGCCAGTGCGGCAAAACTTTTACACGTAATGAAGAATTGACGCGCCACAAACGAATTCACTCTGGTCTGCGCCCGTTCCCGTGCCAAGTTTGTGGCAAACGGTTTGGACGAAAAGATCATCTCAAAAAACACGTAAAAACTCACCAAAGGCCTCCACAAATTATGGCTCCGGCGGCTTTACTTCCACCCGGACTCGCACTTTATTCTTATTATTTGAGTACAAGTAGAGACAATTCAACTCTTCTGCCGCATGACCTTATTCAGCCGCAGCATCTCATATCGTGGTAGGAAACTTGAAAAGAAATGTGATTATATTTGTAAATACTTTTATATAAACTTATTCATTACATTATTCTATAAAAGTGATTTTTTTTCTGCTGAAATTTTTTTGACCAAATAAAGGCTCAAGTTTTTGCACAAAATTACTAAGTTCACATAGAAATTTATGCTTTTAAAAACATATCAAATCAAGAATCATTTTCGATTAAAGCGAATAAATAGGCTGAAGTTTTTGCACTAGAAGCGTTGTTAATTGTACGCGTAAAATAGATTACTTTGACTTTGTGCTTTGAAAAACACATCAAATCAAGAATAATTTACGATCAAACTGAAATTGTTAAATAATACAAATAAAATGCGCAAGATTTCGTATTATACAAGAACAGTTGGGAACATTTGATTGGAAAATCAATTTCCCTATGCGAATCAAGTTGAGAGCAAGTTGAATGTGGAATAAGAAACGACTCAATTTCGTATAACATATTATTTACAATATAAATAAATTGATCGATTGGTTTTAAGACTATTTAACTTAAATTTACTACCAATATATGACTGATTGAACAAAATTAAAATCGTTTTAAATAAATTACACATACAAACAACAAATTGTTTACATTTTACGAGATTACGGACAAAGAGTTAAATCTCAGATTGCAGCAGTAATGTCATAATAAATTAACAGGCGCAACATTAACAGTTTGGATTTCATTTTTCCTCTCTTTCCACACAGTTAAACATTTTCATTCCTATCCCAGATCAGGTTCGCGTTTCAAAGGTATCCCGTGGGGCTATTCATCACTAATCAACACAAGTAGACTTCACTTTCCTTTAACCTTCTACTGAATTGCGATCAAAATTTTAATGCAATAAAAATATATATAAATATTTTGATACACATACAATAACACCGAGTAGTGTTTACTTACTAATTTTCTCAGCGTCACAAATTTTCCATTCTCTACAACACAGCTGGGCTTATTGTCACCTTCATTGAAAATTAGTCAAGCATAAGTTGATATTTTATCGCCCTCGTCCTCCTAACTTTTCCCTAGTGTCTGTGGTTTAGCCAATGCGCAAGCTGGATTTATACTCTTTGTCCACCAATCACACATAAAAATAGCTCTATTTTCGAATTTAATTTAGCAAAACTAAGAAACCAGGACATCATGCATTTTAAATTTCGATGTAAAACAAACTTCGTAAAGTTGGACGAATTTTTAAATAAAACTCGCTGTATAACTTGTAGCGTAGTTTAGATTTATTTTCTATAGTCATGTCTGTATGTATGTGACTTTTGCCGTTAATCTTAATCGTATATACTTTTGTTAAGTTCTAAATGCGCCCTACGGTAGCAGGCCCCTTAGCGCGCCTTCTGCCCATGAGGGCGCGGAGTCGCTCATCGCCCTCGTGACGAAGGGGAGGGAGAAACCGCAACGCCAATGAGCTCCATTCTGCTTCTTCGGCGTCCGCCCACGCGCTCCGCCTTCCCAGTGCTGCCGACCAATTGTCAAACACCCTGAACCCGATGCGAACGCAATCCCGCCCGACTCCCAGCCTCAGACACATTAAGATGTCGAATAAAGGAAAAGGGTTTGGCACTCGTTTTTTGCTCATTCACTTTTGTACATCGGCCCCTTCTTTGCCTTTAATCACGCCACCAATTGGAGGTAGTTGACGTCATAAGAAATGGGCAAAGAACTAGAGAGGTAACCTTCACGTAGTCAAATTTATTTGCAATGTAACAAAGCAACAAAACTCCGCCTTAGGTGCAGCTTTTCTGCTTCACATAATAATTGTGCAGTGAAGCGCGCAATGACAAAAACTCCATTTTTACCTTGAAAGTAAAAGAAGCAAAAAAAATATTTATATTGATTTTATTTCTTCACACTTGTAGAAATATGTGGACATGAAACTAACAATTTGTTGTCACCTTTCGCGAGATAAGATGGAACAAGATTTTTCCGCAAGACAAGTTTAGCAAAGGGTAATTTAGGCGCGCGCCTGGTCGGGTATCGCATCTCTACTTTCCACCTGGCTGTTGTTGGCACCCTGGGTTTTCCGTAACAGTAGATGCACCTTCCTCCCTCCTTCTCATTCTTCTTCACGTCTTGCAATGGTTCTCGTAGTGGGTCCCTGTAGTGTCCGCTAATGCTTTTGAGGGGTCGCGCGCCCACTCGAGTGTTGAAGTGGCCTTCGAGTGGTTTGGAGTTCTTTTGAGGACTAAAGGTTGCTTGCAGAAATTTTTCTCGGATGCCGTCCGACCCCCATTTGTCCCCTGAGCCCAAGTCATTTGTCACCGCCCTGGCTTGAATAGGCTTTGTGAGGCGGTGACAGGCTGGGGAACGCGAGCCACCGCGCGGCCAGCCGTGCAACGTGAAAGAGAGTAGAGCTGGAGAAAAGGGCCGCGGTCGAATTAGGGGGAAAGCAAGAGGGAGGGAGAGCCACTTAAATGGCTCTCATGTTATTTAAGAAATGGCCCATGTTTGTGTGGGGAAGTTGAGATACTTTTTTTCTTCTTTTTTTTCTTGCTTGCTAAGTTGTGTAAACTCTTAAAATCCTGTTTCAATTTTTTGCCAGACTTTTTTTTTATTTTTACATAAAGGCTTATTTTTGTTTAACCGAACCTGATATTGTGATTATTTTCTAATAAAGGCTTAAAATGGAAATAATTTGAATTTTCTTTATTTTTCATTTTGTGTAACTGAATTGATGAGATGAGTACGAAATTAACATAGCGTTCGCCATCACTACAAAATCAAAAATATCGTACAGGCTCTTGGTTTTGGTTGCAGACTGGGATTTATTTAGTTTGGTTGAGTTAATGTTGTCGTAAAGTAAGATTAAGTGTTTGAATTAAGTGTTCGCTTTACACGGTTGTCAAAAATGAATTTCTTGTTGCTTCACCCTACGGCCCAGATGGAGTGAGGAACAAAATGCTCGCACTCCATGTCGGCCGTCACGGCGTTTTGGAGGCGCCAATTTCAAGAGGGGACGCATTGACGGATGACTCCACCCTCCTCTCTAAATTTCCGAACTCGCCGAGCAGAAGGGAAACAGAAGGAAACGACTTCAAAGTTCACCGACAAACCGCCGACAAAAATGGGTGGACATTTAGCTCAAGTGTCCACAGGTCAACTTGTCACGTTGGTAAGCAAAGAGTTTTAGGCTCAATTTATTTTATCCCCCAATTTCTAACTACAAGTGCAAGTACATGGGCAATAACACGGTCGCAGTTATTTCTGATAAACACTTGATAACAAATGTCTTCGTCTATAACCAATTTTATCAGCGAAAACAATATAAAATACAGTATCTTAAGCAGCCATGGTATCTTTAAAGGTGTTTATTGTATGGTGCCATTGGAAATAAAATTTGGAGTTTGTTGTAACGAGACTCTATCTTCTTGTAAATCGCTGATAGTTCTCTAATAATTCATGGAAATTTAGTTCTTGTATACAATTAATCAAAACAATTCGTTTCTTCTTACTTAGCCTTGACATATTTTTGGTGATTGGTAAAGATTCTTCATAATGTTTCTAGTAGTTCATTCCGTATTCGTCACATTTTGTGCACACGAACACGGGCGAGAAAATACTCGTTAATTACCTTATATTTTTTATACATTGAGAAAACTCTTGTATTTATTTGAACTGTCAAAACTGTGATGCCAAAAACAAGTGAAACAAAGAAATGGGTTCAGTTATCAAAACAAGTACATGACTTTAATTACTAGCAGGGTTCGAAAAATCATTGAAACATATGTAAATATATCTACAAACGTCTAGAGTCTCATTTGTTATCCCATGTAAAATTCAAGTTTCATGCACGTGTGAACGCCATTTGTTCTTCACTTACTGTATGACTTTTCAAACTCAGTTACGGGTTATAAAGTATTTATCCACCTCAATAAAATTGTATTATGGTAAATTCTCCAAAACACAGCTTTACTGTTTACTGTTTTTTCTGCACCTAATACCGTAATGCAAAATGAATAATTCAGACGACAAATCCAAATTTATTTCAATTATAATATCGTAATCTTAACTGATAAAACCCAAGATACCGGTTTTGTATAGTAACCACCATGTTTTGGAATGCTGTTTTCAACTAAAGATGAGCACAGTTCACATTTGAATACAATATCAACCACAAAATACCAGTTTCAGTTTGCAAAAACAAAAGTCTTTTAATTAAATTTACAAGAAAAAAAAACCGCCCGTTGATCAAATTATACCGCTTTTATTGATTTTATTTTAGTTTTAGACTACACCCACTGAAGCAATCAGCGGAGGACGATCTCGCGGTTGTCATGCGACTCCCTGCTGGGTCAGTGCGTTATCCCCCTGGCCACCCGCCATTGTGTGATGCGTTAGATGGGTGGCGCATCCTATTTAGCGTTGAGACAGGGACCATCCTCCCTTGAATGCTTCGGGGGTGGGCTGCTATGTCACGCACCATTATCCCAACGGATAAGCAAAAGGAGAGAAAGTGATAATAAATTCAAAAGGTTGACTCGCGTCCCTCGGAAATTGGTTTCGAGGGGTAAAAATTTCATTTGTCATCTAAGCAACAAAGTAAAATCTGAGGCACACAAGTATTTTTACGGAAACATTTTCTTTATTTATCGACTCATTTTAGAAACATATTTTATTTCTTAAAAACAGAAATCGGCCCTACGACAAAAAAACGCGAATATGAGGAAATTAATTGTAAATTTCAATTTCTACTACGATTTAAATATCACTACAGTTTTCTTTTCTTCTTTTCGTTGTCAGGATCCTTCTTTTCTTCCTCTTTAGGGGATAAATAGTTTATTTGGGTTTTTTATTAATGAAAACAAAAATCTGTAGGCCATTTCAAATAATTTCAAGGATTGTTGTTGCAATTCACCCAGTTTTACATGTTTCACGAGGGTTTCAGTACCCAAACTCAAAAAAGTGACATCCAACGACAGAACAAGAGTCTACAGAAAGGACACCACCATCTTGGATAGCTGGCACCAATGGCTACAGCTTTTTGTCAGGATTCACCACTTTGCTTGAAAGTTGTCCAAAACTGTACGGAACAGTTTGTTGAACCGCCTACTAATATAACGTCTCCTATGTCGTTTTTAGAAGCACCAGCATCTTGCGTGACCTTTTGAGAAGGACTTATCACCCTCTTTATCTTGGATAAAAGGATAGAAATGGCTCACCATGCTGATCACCTGTTGTCATTAGAACACTAAAGTTAAGCAGCATTGAGCCTAGTCAGGATGGATGACCTACTAAGAATCAGACTTGTTTTTTTATCCTTGTCTGACTTATGTACCGGTACTATTCCTGCGGCAAGAAAATCTGCTAACCACCTTAACTGGGCTTTCCATTTTCTCAGTTGTCAGTGGAAATGCAAGGTTGAATTCTCAAGAAAGCCATCCGACAAAAAGGGGGGTTATGTCCAGGAATTAGGAATGCAATTTAAGGTTCATGTGTTTCACTCCACTCGCATCTGTTGTGATGCATAGCAGATTAATATCCATCTACATTATGGACAATAAT
Source organism: Strigamia transsilvanica (assembly GCA_034701245.1). Classification (NCBI taxonomy): domain Eukaryota; kingdom Metazoa; phylum Arthropoda; class Chilopoda; order Geophilomorpha; family Linotaeniidae; genus Strigamia; species Strigamia transsilvanica. The sequence continues at coordinate 551 of JAQIXU010001635.1, read as the reverse complement.
ACGCATTTCGTTTCTACGCTGCTTATTTTACCGTCTGCGTCGCCATTGGCTCTTTTTACAGATCTACTTATTGTTTGATACGGAAATAAATTTAAAATATTAAAACTACATTGATAAATCAAATTTAAAAATAAACTTCGCATTTAAACTCTACAATATCGAAAACTATTTGCCTCCCAAAAGTGTTTCTTGATTTGTAGACTTTACTGTAAATGTAAATACACCATTTTGAACCTCCAAAATTAAAAATCAAAAGTTCCTACTTCCATATCGTGTACAGCAATTCTATATTAAAAATATACATTACTTATATTTTAAATAATTTTTAATAAATCAAACATTAAAAAAAAAGTAAAGCATTATAGATACATTTTTGTTTTAGAATTAACAATAACACTGTCGTCCATCTGTTGTCAGTTCAGTAAACACTCTTAAAACATTTTAGCCAGCAATCTGATCAGCATCTTTGGTATCCTTAGAAAAATCTTCATCTGATAGGATGAGCAGGGCAGTTAGTTTTCATTAAACAAAAGCACCAATTTGATTCGGAG
>JAQIXU010001634.1:0-16111 GCA_034701245.1 Strigamia transsilvanica | reverse complement strand
AAATTTGATTGATTTTTGACAATTTTGAGTCAAATTTATTTGATATTTGACAATAATTTTGTTCGACTTTGCTTGCTTTTTGACTATTTTGTCTCGAAAAGAGTTGCATTTCTTTTGACATTTATCTTTAAAATCGCACTCGTTTAAACCCATCCATTTCTCATTGCAGTCGTGATGCAAATGTACGAAGTTCAAGTATACAACGAATTTGTAATACGCGGCAATACAGCTGTGCTCAAGTGCCACATCCCAAGTTTTGTCACGGATTACGTCAAAGTGATGTCGTGGGTTCGCGACACCACCTTCAACGTCCTTTCCGAGGTAGAGACAGGTGGGTTGTTTTTTCTTTCCGTTTCTTTCATTCTTCCTCAATCTCCTCATTCAAAAGCCGCTTCTCGTCTGGAGTTTGGCCAGGAATCTCTTTGTAGCCAAGTCTCACAGTGTAATTCTCATACATTTGTGCGTGGCTGCGTCTGTGCTGCCATTTCCAAGTCTAATGTAATTTTCTCGCATAGACGCAGCGCTGGCGTCCGTAGCCGGAGAAGGGTGCTCATTGATGGCAATTGCCGGCTTGTTTTCTATTTAAGTATTCCCTCGGTGAACCGTAGGAGGAGGTTTACGATCAGCAGAAGAGAGACCTCCGATTTGCCACAATTCGCCCTTTCTTCCTATCTCCATCTTTTTCATTTTGCGCGCATGCACAGATTTGGCAAATCAGGTGATGACACAAAGGATTTGATTGAGTCAGCGCTTGTCATCCGCCCGAGCAAAATATTGGTTAACTCGACAGCGCTCTTTTTCGTACGACTATCCGAATCTTTATCGAGGACATCGGGAAAAAAATCAATTTATAAAGAATGGAAAATAAAATTGATTTGGTGATTTTATTATTATTATTATTATTATTATTATTATTTAGTGTTGCAAGTCGTTGGCGAAATTGTAAACGCGATCATGTTCAAGGCCCTTTTGAATGTGTACACGGTCGTGTTCAGGTTCATGAACTTGATTTAAAAGTTTGCGTTTGTTTATCCTAAGTTTTTGGTTAATTTTTGTAAAAATTCTTAAAATTTTGGTTAAATTTTGTAAAAATCCTCAAATTTTGCTAAAATTTTGTAAAAAAAATCCCGAAATGTTTGTCACTGAAACGTGTCATGCACGCAGTGAAGTTATTCACATTCACTATTTAAGGGGAACTAAGCTTAAATCCATTTTTTCGTTCAATTTAAAAAATGAACGCATTCGTAAAATTACTTCATGACCTTCAACCAAAAGTTCGCGTCCGTAGCAACGCTATAATACAATCTACCGTATTTAATTAAATTTAATACTCATGTAAACACAGAATAGAAAATATGGCTTTAAACTGAGTGCTATTACCTATTATATTACATTAGTTCAATCTGCATTTTATTGTAATGGCATAAATTTGATTTTCCATTTTGCATGAGCTCAAATCCGATCTGCAAAATTGATGCGCGTCGCTAACGAACGTCGTTTTATTGTTTACATTTATCATCCAACACACGCAGCCGTGCTTTAACCAGCTTTAACTCGTACAATCCCGGGCTGCAACATTCCACTTGCCAATCCTCAGGATTTGACTCAAATCTCGCAAAAATTCACACAATTTGGCGACATCGGAATCCCGTCCGTACACATTTTTCACCTATGTCGTACCCCCCACGTACAATGCACCCTGTCTAGTCCCACCAGTATTAACCGACCTTCAATTGGTAGATCTCATTTACTGACCAGCCCGAGTGCTTAATGCGCTTGTCTCTTATGACCCAAAGGTCACGGGTTCAAACCCGACTAAGATGATGCGATTTTCGTCCGACAAAAAAAAAAATCCTTTTTCAGATGAAAAATAAACCAATCAGTCTTCGAATGTTGTTTTGCACATCACTGAATGAAAAATTTGAAATAAAACGAGTACGGAGAACCGGTTTTGACTCGACCGACAGCAGCACCGTCTCGGAATCTCGGTCTCGTACATCTCGGTAAATTTTTAAGTCTCGGAATCTCGGTCTTGGCAAAACGAGGTTCCAATAGGAGAAAGTTTTCTCGAATTTTTAAAAATTTTCTCTACATTTTTGAAATTTTTTCTCTACATTTTTGAAATTAATTGAATTTTTTGAAGTTATCTCGAATTTTTTCAAATTTTCTCTAAATTTTTCAAATTTTCTCGACATTTTTCAAATGTTCTCGAATTTTATCAAATTTTCCAAAATAAATCCAAAAAAAATTTCTGGCTTGCACAATCAATCATTTAATCAAAAATCTCGTTTTTTTTCTCGGTCTCGTACGAAATCTCGTCTCGGAACCTTCTGAGATCTCGTCTCAAAAAACCGAGAATTCAAAACGACCGAGATCCCGAAAGCAACGTTTTAACATGAAATTCCGCTCCAAATTGCCCAATGAATATATTATGAATCCTCGCGACTGATCCTCGACTTCTCCCAAAATCTCAAACAAACAAAAAATTCCTTTTACAAAATGATCTCTACTCTCCGCTTTAACGAACCAATTAAAAACGAGATAATTCGTATCCAGTTCTCGCCAAATTATTCAAAAACTTTCCCAAAGCCAAAAAAAAAAACGAAACGAAAAAAAAAAAAAAGCCCATTAAAAGACTTATCAATTCACCCAGGTAAAGCTGAATAGCAATTCAACTTTAATAATCATCTCCCGTGATCGAATTTGAAGGATCTTCCCATTGCCGACAAATCTCTATCATTAAACAGTGCAGCAATTCCAAGTTCCCTTCTGTCAGTTGCAATTTTAACTTGGCCCAAACGAAAGAACAAGTTTTGAGTCGTCGCGACGTTTAAATGGTTCCCAATTAAATTTAATTGGCACGCCAAAAACAATTATTGCGGTCTTGGTAGTGTCACAAAGTAATCTTCGCTAAAGCACTAACCTGAGAAAAGTTGTTAAAGAAGAACTGCCTTACTCCCCCCTTGGTATCAAGCCGCTTTCATTTCGTTTCATTTCATTTCCATTCCAACTTTTCTTTTTTCTCAATAGGAGGTCGCTATACCATTATGCCCACAGGTGAATTGCATATCCGAGAAGTGGGGCCCAGTGATGCATATCACAGTTTTCGATGTCGAACTATACATCGATTGACAGGGGAAATTCGAATCAGTTCCATGGGTGGGAAACTTGTCATTTCAGGTAAGTTGATTGATCCATTTCTTTTGTTTTTATTACCGCCTTTTCTTCCTTTTTTCTTACGTCGATATATTGGCGAAAAGGCAGTAAAAAAAAATCTCTAAATGTCGTAAAACTTCACTTGTTTCTAGTTGAATTGACAAGGAATAAACCGGCTTCAAACATCTTCAATTTTTTTTTCCTTCTATTTTTGAAATTTTTGATTGAAAAATTCAGAAAATATTAAAGAAATCATTTTTACGAAGATTGGATTCGTCGGTCAAGTGCAACATCATAAAGTCGTTTAAACTTGTTTAAATTTTTTAAACCAGTCTAAATATCAAATTTAACATGTATAACCTTACATTTAGACTAAAGAAAACTCAATGGTATAACCCTGCCTAAATTTTTCCTCGGACTCCGAGGAGTCACTAGCCGAGTGTTTAAATGCACCTAGTGTGTTGCATTTGACTGATTTTTCAAACAATCTCTTTCCCCTAAAACCTACCCGCATTAAAAATATACATAACATATTCATAATACCAATCCCATGGACCCATTCTTGCTGACATCTAAAAGCGCCCACGAGAACGATGATCGGCTTAAGTACCATTTAATCGCATCTCACTACCAAAAATATATATTTTATACTCGATCCATAATCCCCCAAACCCCCACAAAAAAAAACCACAAAAAAAAATTGAGTCAAACATTTATTTCGTGTAGATCCTCAGGGAAGCGTAACACCGCGAATAACAGACAGCAAAACATTAGTCCAAATTCATAAAGGCGAAGCTGCCTTATTACCATGTGCAGCTCAGGGTTATCCAGCACCCACTTACAGGTAAGCAAAACCCATTTCTTTCTTTATTTATCAAATTACCAAGTCGGCAGATGGAAATAAACTAAGTAATTACAAAAATAAAAACTTAAAAAAAAAATTTCCATTTTTATTATTATTTTTTTTAAACACGGCAAACTCGTTGCCACCTTTAATGGACATCATAAACCCGCCTAAATTCCTCCTTCACTTACAAAAACGTGACATAAAAGACGGCAAACTCGAGGAAAAAGTAAAGTCATCCGTGGAATTTTTTTTTTACAGTTTAATGGTTCCTCGAATACATCCCCTTAGAGCCTTTTAACACTTGCACCTTCTAATCCGTTTGTCCCTGACTTTATTTATTTGCCAAAATGTGTAACAAGCTGCAGTGTGCTTTTTAGGATTCACGGCATGTGGCTTCTTCTTCTCCTGTGAGAAGGAAACAAAATATGAAAGACGTCTATGCTGATAAAATTGACATTTGATGGGCTCCTGCATTAAGTAGGCATCACAAAGAGTGGAAATAGAATCAATAAAAGCATACCCAAAGGAGTGAAGAAAACTTTTATTCGCCTCTATGGCACGTCTCCAGTTAATTTTGAGTAAAGTCTTCATGAAAAGAAAAGAGAACATGTGGAAGTAATGAAACCGATTTTCTTTTTCTTATTCAAAGCAATTATTGGTTTTTACACCTGTGCGGATCTATGGAAATTAATTTTTTCAAAGGTACTGGCAAATCGACTGGATTTGCATAATGTTTGCAATCGTGCATGGCTCATTCGTGGCAATTTTCCTACCAACAATTTTTTCCTGCCCGGTAAAATTGCCGTGCTTCTGTGTAGCAGTGAGTTGTTTTTATCGTCTGATTCGATCGCATGGTGGTCTCCCCTCGATGGCCATCATTGCCCATTTAGTCGAGCCACATGGTCGAGTTTAGTTAGCCGTCATCGCTCTCTCGCTCTTCTTCTTGTTGCGTTTTACGTCTCGGAGTCATATTGACGGATCGAAACACCTTTATTAGTGACAAATTTAACTTTTTGTTTTATTTGAAGAGAGCGCCAATAATGCCATAAACAAAACATCATACGGTATTTCCGCTAATTTGTAACAAATCGTCTCGTTGTTGCAATCCTTTGACAAAAAAAATGACATATCACATATTCAAATCTATCTGTCAAGAGAATCCATTAATTCTCCTTGGTCAGCAGGCAAATTACTGTTGGCTTCTTCAATCTTCATGCATCAGAAAGTCCAATAACCAGCTCGCTTTATTGATGGAGGGCACTTATTACACTAAAGTGCTCCAGAAAAATCCCAACCAACTTGTTCAATTTATTGAAAGAGAGCAGTGATCACACTGGAGAACTAACAATTAATTCACTTTGAGCGGACATTTCCGTCGCTAAGAGAAACTCCTGTGTTGTGATTGACCACCTGACTACTTCCTTTGTATCAACACACTGGCAAAGCCGCCAGGCAATGAGAATTAGTGGATTCTATGGGCAGATATGGTTTAGTTCTAGAAAACCTATGTACCCGCTATAAGCGACATACCGCTATGACCAGACTGCCGGTAAACCCCGCTTAGACCCTGCTTGTACCTACACCGTTTTTACTGTTTTTCCGGCAGCTTTTACTTGATATTTCCAAAAGTTGGTAATTTCACTTAAAGCGGCGGCATGCTGCTTAAGGCGAGGTAATACAGTAGGTTAGTTCACTTAACTCGAAACATTTAACACCAAAGGCCTTTCTGACCCTTTTGAACCATCTTCAGTGAGATAATGCTCACAAAATTTTGAATACAATAAGTTTCTATTCTATGGGCAGGAATATTCAAAACTTGTCCACTAGACATTGAATTTGAGCTTGATAATACTGTTGTCGCTCAGCGATAATGTTTTGACGTCGATGTACCACTATCTGTCATTTAAGTTTTTTGGCGTGATATTATGCCACATCAACCACAAGATTATACAAGATATTGGCATTTCTGCGCAAGATTGCAGATCACATTGCTTGGATGAATAAATTTGTCTCGTGAAATAATCTCTGAATTTCTGTTCGTGACGGGCAGATTATCGATTTCAGTTGATCACCCAAATTCTTACCACATACAAAAATTCTTTTCTATTCAATAATTATAAGTGTTTTTAGCCAAAAGCCTTGCCGACGTAATGAATTATCATCATTGCCACAGCACGACATATACTAAAATTGGAACGATGCAGAGAAGATTATCTTCAATGTCTAAATTGGCTAATGCCATTAGCGCAAGATCTCAAGAAACATTAAAAAGCGGATACTATATCATTTCAATTCAATTTAGTTGAACCTACTTTACAAAAACCAGCGACTTTAATGAGACAAACTAATTCAAGCGTAAACAACACCGATCATTACAAATTTATAAACTTTTCAGATTCTCCGGTGCCTCTTAATGAGTGTTGGCAAAGACATGCCTTTCACAGTTTGAAGTGAACTTTTAAGTAAACTTTTAAGTAAACTTTTAAGTAAACTTCAAACAGCTTCTAAAATATTGCCCAAGGTTTCCAGACACGAGTTTTCCAACATCTTGGAGTTTTGTTTACTTAACCGTTCCCATGTCTTTAATGTCATTTATGTGTTAATATTATACAATTTAACATTTGTTTTTCAAAAAAACCCTCTTAGTAAGTCTCGAACAACAAATTAAGCTTATTTAACCATTCACCAATACTTTCACTTGCAGCTGGTACGTGAAGTCGAACCGCAGTCAAATGAATCCACTGGTGCTAACTGATCGAATCAAACAAATCGGCGGTAGTCTTTTGATCCAAAACGCAAGAATTGCAGACGGAAAGACGTACGTGTGCGTTGTGAGCAGTAACGTGGGCAACCAATCAGCCGTGACCGTTCTATCGGTCACAGGTAAGCTTTATTACTCATATTCCACGCCACGCCAATCGGTTACACGTGATAAATGATTTCTGATTGCCCAGAAAGGAAACGAGCATTTCTGTTTTTACTCAGATAAACAGGCTGCACATTTGACGTGTTATTACACGTGCTCATGTCGCCGGTCAAACCTATTAATCAATTTTCTTGGTGCGAAGAATCGAGCAAAAATTGAAGGCAGCGGTCATGTTTGCATTTATAAGACAACTTTATTGAAAAATGTCTTTTTTTCGCACCTTATTAACAACGCTCCAGTTGCTGATTTGCAAATTGTGCGCGTATCGGGTTCACCAGCTGTTGCTTCCTTCACCTACGGCTGATTTAAGACAAAGATGAATGCCAATAATAGAAAAATGAAAACGCACGTTTTCATTCTGAATAAAAACAATTCCATTTCCTTCAGACTTAACATGTCGTTTCAAAATTTGACATGCAATTCATGCAGCACAAATTACAAACAACAATATTTCCACACCCAAGTTGTTTCTTCAGCCGCCTATAGCTATTTATAAATTCACAAATGCTCTGGCACATTCTAAATTATACGAAATGGCCACTTAGATTGACCATAACCGCAAAAATCGCAAAAACTACCTTCTACTTGATTTTGTGATTTTGCATTTTATCCTTTCATGATATCACGTGACAAACCCAAAAGTGCAAAATTATTAAAATTAAAAAAATTACAAAATTCCCTTAATATTTATATCATTCGTTTCAGTGCCCCTGTCAGCCTACATCCAACCTCACAAATTAAAAGTAGACGTTGGTAGTTCGGCAGTGCTCAACTGTAAAACATCTGGTTATCCAGTGGCGTCTCTGGTCTGGCTTAAAGATGCTCAGCTGCTCCGTCCACAGCCCCATCCGCCTCACTCTCTGCACATCGAGACTCTTCGTCGCGAGCAAAGAGGCATGTATCAGTGCATGGCATCCAATGATCACGAAGCGGCGCAGGGAACTGCAGAATTACGACTCGGCGGTAAAAACAGCACCATAATCGAGTTAAATTTTAATCATTTAAATTATCCTGCTCATGCTAATTAGACGCGGCGTCGGAACTTGTGGAGGGCTTCCAAGAACGTGTTTTGTCACCTGGAACGTCGACCTCGTTGCGTTGCGTCGCATCGGGAAATCCTTCACCGCAAATGATGTGGATGCTGGATGACACACCTTTGGCCAATTCCCGGCACACCGACCTAGTGAGCGCCCAGGGGGAGGTGGTTAGCTATCTCAACTTGACTGGCGTGCGGACGCAGGATGGAGGTGATTACACGTGTCTAGCAAGTAATCGCCTTGGAAATTCGTCGCACACATCGAGGCTTAATATTCTCGGCAAGTATACTGTAATATTAACGTTTCCGTGTAAAAAAAAGTCGTTTGGCGGATTACTGATAGGGAAAATTAGGCACGTGCCTACAGTTCGCGCCCGGTAACTTGATGCTAAATTCATACTGCGCATCCCGGTCTGCGCAGACAGTTAACATTGTCTCCGCCCCATGTTGCGGCTCAGAGGTTGTTTTTCAGGCCCCAGACCTTAGAAAGTGACTTTCAACAGAGTAGATCTGGATCTACTTTCTTCACTTTGTTCAGCCACTTTCATATGACGCGCATGCGCGTATACCACTACCACATTGTCGTGATTTGAAGATGGTGGATCTCGCACCAAAAAGGAAAGGAAGGAAAGGAAAAGTCAAATGGGTGTGTTCATTCGAAAGTCACTTTTTTAAAAGGAAGGAAAGAAAAAGCCACTTTTTCTTTCGTGTTTTGAATGCACCTATTGTTGTTTTCTTTCATTTGTTTAGCATTATTTGACCGAATATTAGGCTTAATCCTGCTAAATATGAACTGGAATTCTAAAATCGTCTGTGCAGAATGGGATGCACAGTTCAAATTTAGCGCGAACTGTAGCATCTATGAGTCTAAATTTGTCTAAAAGGAGAATTTATTTTTGCATTTTTGCACCCAAAAAGTGTACGTTTTTAACCGGTCCCGGCGTGGAAGCTTAAGGTATAAATCCGGCTGTTTCCCCTTGGGTTGTCAAAGATAAAAGAAATATTTCAATATCAATTTCAAACTGAGTTCAATTTTCTCTTTTCTCCTACTCGAATTTCCACCTGAATAACCATCTGTTGCATTCCAAATTAATTCATCCCAAGTCCTTGCATTTTATATTGGCACTGCCTGCATTGTGTATTGATGTTGCAATTTCAGAACCCACCTTCCACTTGTTCCGCATGCATCATGGATGTAAACATAAAACAAACAGTCCTTTCACTAGATTAAAATTGATGCTTAAATAATAAATGGAGCATTAAAAAATAACCATAAAGCCCCTTGAGGGGATAAGTGAGTGGTGCTTGCTTAGATCGGTGGCTGATAAAATCTTCATTTCACCAACAAAAAAGAGATGGATCAACAAACCATCCTGGCGTAAAATGCACAACACAACAGCGCTTCTAATAAGGGATTCTGGCTTGCCTGCACATGTTGCATCCAGCCAATCAAGAAGCTTCACACGCTACCATCAAAATTTAAATTAAAATCTCATCGTTACAAATGCGAGCCAGCAAGAATTGAAATGATTCAGCGTTGCATCGGACTTTGAGATGAAATTCAAATTAACGTCAACCGGCTTTTGTGTTGTGCATTTTACTTATCCAAAGTGTTAAGTTCCACAATTAAATGCAGGTTAGAAGAAAGGGATTGTGATATTTAATCCGCATACAAGAATGCAGAAGAGGATCTAGGTTTTTCGGGTCCTAGGGCTTATTGAAGTCCAATGGGGCCCCATTTTCTGTTAGATTAAGAATCTTTAAATTGCGGTTTGAAATTCATTTTAATAACATCAAAATCAAAGTTGAAATATATTTATTTATGAAATGGTGTTGAATGTTCGTTGTTAATGAAAAAGTATTAAAAGTTTATGACAATAATCCAATTTTTGTGGGCCCTTGGCACTTGGGGGCCCATGGCTTAAGCCCTACTAATCCCTATGTACATCCGCCCCTGCAAGAATGTACAACATAAACAATTAGTGGTTTCCCGTAGCAACATATCTATCCGTTACTGCATCTTGTTGGATTGATGAAGTTAAGTTGCATTGGGACTGGTCAGTACGTGGATGGGTGATCTGCTGGGAATCCAAATTCTTTTCCATTCTTGTCTGATTTAGATACCGTTCCTACGCCAAGAAAATTTGCCGGCCACCTCAACTAGGTTATTCCAGTTGTCAGTGCAAATGCAAGGTTGAGTCCTCAAGAAAGTTGTCCTACAGATCACAAAAGTGGGCGGTTATCTTTGGTGTATAAATTAACCGCCACTCTCATAAAAATAACGCGTCTTGTACAGGACCACACCGTGGATAGGATAATCGCAATTTTTGAAAACCTCAGTTAACGCGGTTTTCGGTTTTCCATTTTTCCTAATCTTTTCTTTTTGTCAATCAATTACTATTAGTAACACCACATATCAAAATCCAAAAAAACCATGTAGTCTATTTATATTCTCTTGTCATTTATACTGTTTGCAGCAATGCATTTAAATTGCAATTGGAAAAAATGTACCGAAAAGCAGTTTGATCTCATTACAATGAGATTTACATCTTCCAATGCATGGGTTTTTTAATAAACCCCCAAACAGTTGCTAGATTCAGATTTAAGATGATATAAGGAGAGAAAACTTGACGTGTATAGATCAGCTGTATGGCACAAAAAGAGAAGCCGAAGTAAATCAATAGCGACTTGGTGACACGTGACCATTGTCAGAAGGAATCCAAGGGGAGAGATTAATATAAGGACACTGGAAGTATCTGGTGTAAAAAGGTGCATGCACAAATTGTTGTTCATATTCCATTTTTTCCTTGCTTAAAAATAACATTAGGTGCGTTCAAAACACAAAAGGAAAGTCACTTTCCTTACTTTCTTTCCTTTCCGAAGCCGGAAGTGACGTTTTTACATCACAATTAAAGAAAGTCAGCCCTAGACAGTGACAGAAAGTAGATCGAGATCTACTTTCTTCACTTTCTTCAGCCACTTTCATATGAAGCGCATGCGCGTAGACCACTTTTGAAAGGAAGGAAAGGAAAAGTCAAATGACGCGTTCAATTCGAAAGTCACTTTTTGGAAAGGAGGGAAAGGAAAAGTCACTTTTCCTTACGTGTTTTAAATGCACCTATTGGTAACAGTAACTATTCTGAACTCAGTAATTAAGTTCAACATGGCATCAGTTCAGATTGAACTCATGGCGTTATGCCGGTTTTGCAGTTTCGGTTTTTCATTGAAAATCCTTAATCCCAAACTCTTGGTAAGAGGCGCCTTTGCTCAAGTTGTATTTCAGTGCCCCCATATTGCATAAAAGTGTACTATTGTCCTAAAATGGCGCCCTCATAATCAGGCGCCTTAACCCTTGTCTTGCGTGAACTTACCCTAAGATCGTTTATAATAACTATACTTCTCGTGCATCTTCAATGTTTTATTTTATTGCAAATCCTATTCATTCCTCTTCTTTTTCCAAATAAAGACTTTTTTGTTCCTCCTAAGTTAATGAGATCCAGAGCAAAACAGGTCCCCTTTAAAGCGGTGTATGCAAAAACCCAACTTAGTAATTGTTTCCTCCAAACATGCATATAGTCCGCTTCAGTGGTTGAGTGGTTTAACGTGCTTTGCCTCTCAGCCCCGGCCGACATTCTTTTTTTTCTTCCTCCAGGATGAAAATTCAAAAGCATAGGCTCCTTTAAGGGGAAGCAAACCCATTAGTGCTGGTGTTGGTTCGCGCAGCGCATTATAAAGTATCAGTAATGGTGATAAAACTCTCCTGATAGGCAAAGGTCCTTCCTTCCGAACTACTGACATTTGCATTGAGCTTGCACAACCTGCCATTATTCCAGTCCAACTCGGCTTTAAGTTGATGAATTCTGCCTCGGATAACACAGATTTGAAGCATTTCAATCATTCCATTCAATTGTCACAGTTCATTAGTTCGCTTCCTTCAATTAGCACTTTTCATTATTTCGCTCTCTTCAATTACAAACAGTTCTACCTCAAAATACAGCATACAACCCATTACTGGTTGAAAGCGTGAATAAGCTGGTGTGATTAATTGCACAGATCAATCAAACTAAAAATTCGTACAAGAAAAACCAATTTCGACCGCTATGAGATGAAGTTGGGGTTACAAACTCCAATATACTCTACAAGAATACACATACCGTATACACTAATCGTCCAAAGAATGTAAATAGTTGTTGTTGGCTTTGTGTATTTTGTTTGCACCCAATGCAGAATATATTCCACTTCAAAAGAAGTACCGTATGTTTATTTAACAAACAGCAGTTTGTGTACACATGGTTGTGTAATTTGCTTCTTGTTGAGGAATCGGCAAAAATTTTCTTCCATGTAAACAATGAATTCCCTCAAACATTCATTTTTTTTCTTTTTTTTTAAAAATATGTCCGTTTTGACTTATATTTTCCTGGAGACATTTACTTTTACGTTATTTCGTTTAATTCCAAGCTTATTTCTTTTTTGGGCCATCTATCAACGGTTTATTCTTTCAGTTCTTTTGTCAAATTGTTGATGCATCACATTTTGCCACAAGAGCGATTTACCCAACGCATCGATAGGTTCTCGGCAGTCAGGTGGTGTCTAAGATTCAGTTGAATTCAAGTGTGTCTATAGCAAAAAGCAGTGTTGCTAGGAACGTGAATTTTTAGTTCAAGTTCATGAACTAATTTCACCAACACGTTTACTTTTAAAATTGAACGAAAAAAATGAACTTAGTCCGCATCAAATAGTGAACATGAACGTAGTTAACTGCATGTCAAGTATTTTGAGATTTTTACAACATTTTTTACAAATTTTATAAAAATTTACCAAAACTTCCAAAAAAAATTACCAAAATTTCCAAAAAAAATTTCCAAAAAAATTACCAAAATTTACAAAAAATTTTCCAAAATGTACAAAAAATTTACCAAAATTTACAAAAAATTTTCCAAAATGTACAAAAAATTTACCAAAATTTACAAAAAATTTACCAAAATTTACCAAAATAACAACTACCCTAATCCTGCAAATAGAAGTGTCTCTCATATCACAAACGCACCGTCATGCAAGTTTTACATTTCTTTAGGTATGAATACAGCATGAAGCCCGAAACATCAAAGAAACAGATATTTCGCATTGAAATTTGCGATTCTGACTCCCACCACTATCTCAGAGTTGTGTATCGGTATACGAGAAGCAAAATCAGCCCCCAACATGCAAAAAATTGCGAAATTAAAATGCTCAATCAATAATTTAAAAAATAATGCACAAACCCATTGTGCGTACCGATAATTTATTCCAACTAAAAGCATTTATTTATTTATTGTAAACACTACAAAGCAGTGAAGTTAAATAAGCTTAAAACATTAAAACTGACTGGTGGAAAACTCCCTTGGGCAGCCATGTCTCACTCTTCGGCCGTCTACACACACAGAACTAAACACCAGATGACAGTTTTGCTCGCACCAGAAAGTTTGGGCTAGCCTAAAATCTAAATCTAGTACTGGGTGATTTAGCCTACAAAATGATTAGACTAATGTGTTCGCACCAAAAATTAAAAAACCACATATCCCGGCAAGCACGACCACATGCATGGAAATCGTGGGAGGCCAATAGCCCATGTGCACGGAATTATGGAAAGTGTTCTGGGCTAGCTTAGGCAGTTATCTGGTTCACACAACTGGATTTTAAACATTTTTAAACTAGGTAATTTTGGGCTAGATGCATTCGCACTAAGAACCAGGACTAGATTCTAATGGTAGGCTAGCCTACATTTTCTGGGGCAAACAAGGTATCATTTTATAACTGCACTTTCCGGCTAACTAAAACCCCCCAAATTGGTGTGCATCTTAAACCTTCCCACAACCACGGTTAAAGTTGCCATGGTCGGTCCATTTTGCCTTCTTAGATTGTGCGCAATCTTAGTTTTCCAGATGCAATCACATTTTTCCTGGCACGAAACACTTTTTAGCACTGATTTCAATATTAATAATTGAAAAATGATTCGTACTTTATTATTGATAAAATCGTGTCCGTTTGTACGACGTGACCAATTTGTATTGACGAAATCGGTCACGTTTTCAATATTAAGTAAAACATTTAGCCGCAACGCAACAGATATAGACTGGTTTATCCAAAATTTGATATTTTCGGACATACATGCTATGTCTGTGACATCATGTAAATGTTACTTATACAACCCCAGGTGCTTAATTATAGACCTGGCGTTTATTCCATAAACTGTTAGTGACCTCAGGGCGCTTAAATGGTCAAAAGCATCTTGTCGAGTAGCATCAGGATAGTGACTACGTTCACTGGGTGGAATAAGAACATGAGGTTGGACTGTGTTGATATCAGTAGTAATCCTGCCATTGCAATGAGTGTAGCAGCCTTTGCATTTTCAATAGATTCGATCTGGTCGTTTTTTGTCTATGTATGCGTACGTATGCGTAGCCATTAAGGCAAAGTTTCGGGCATCCACAAACAGTTCTTTCCATCTCTACTTCCATAATTTTGGTTCATTGATAGGATTTGTTGCTGTAGGAAAGCTGCTGAAAGCTGTTGAATGGCTGAATGAAAGATTGATAATTGTGACTACTTTATATGCCCCTAACTCGTGTTACATCGATGAAACAACCCCTGCTTTGGGCGTGCTTTACGGAGAAGCACATGTCGATGACACTTACCATTTCTTAGGATTGTCAATGAATTGATTGTTGATGAAGTGATCAAACCCCCAAGCTTGATGGTAAGAAAAAAAATTTTTGAGGAATAAAGGTTGGCCCCTTAATTAGTTATTTCATTATTTCTGTATTTTTTTTATCTACCCTGTGGATACAATAAAATTGGACACTCCTAATTGGAGAAATGCTGTACGTATTTATTGCTGCACTACAATAGGAATTAGAATGGATGGAAATTCTATGCACATGAGCAGCTGTTACGTGCCCGGGAGGAAGTAGCCAATCAGTAGCTTTTATTGGATGTGATCCAAGCTGGTTTCTGATTTATTGACTTGCCATAGGAACATCAACGACGATACTTCAGGCGCCCACAGCGAGATTTATTTGTGGATTTTTGTCCCAGGTGAATAATCCTTCTTTGCAGTGTAAGACTCTCGACTAACGGATTACAATGACTTCCCCATTCATTTCATGCCATAGGCTTCCCATCAAATCAATCATCTACTTTAAATACAACCTTTATCCTAATGCTTTCCAAAGCCGCAGCAAGAAATTAAATAAAAATGAAAAATTGATTCTAATAAATATTAGATTCATTTTTATGAGCAAAAAAATGATAAAAAAATCCATTTTGTGGTTAACAATAATAATAAATTATCAGTAAAATCGATTAAAAACCTTGGGAAAATCATTTTGTACTATTTTTAAATCACGATTACATTTTGTAATTGAATTTTAATGTTGTTTGTTTATCAACTCACTGCAGTCATGACCCCAAAGACAGAGTGCCTGTCCAGGGCATTAAGCCCAACTGATACATCATTATAGCTTGTTGTTTGCTGCTCCTACTTTACTTTAGTTCCTCCCACTCCCCACTCCAAATTTATATTTTATCAATTTCTTTTTTTTTTTTACTAAATAATTTTTTATTTAAATCCCCATGCAAAAAATTTTAAAATTTCATGTTTTTTTTTTTTAAATAAAAAAATCTAAAACCTGCAGGAACAATAAACATAAAGTAATTCAATTAAAACCAAAGTACCTTAAAAGCAAAGTTTCAATGTCGAAACACTTTACATTCGGCAGAAAAAATAACTGCATTACCTTGTTTTGATTTTTTCATTTCGACAGAGTTTTAAATTTTAATGCCGCAGCAGTCAGAATCAGCCTTTGGCCGCATGGAAAAACACAAACACCAAGCACGCGCATTGTGGCGTAGCTAGAGCTTTTGCCGTCCGGGGCAGCACTTGCGTCTGTTTATCTGTTTATCGTCTGTTACATGCGTGTTTATCTTTTTAAGTATACTGTATTTAACTCCAGACAATTCTGTAAATGTAAGTCCATTTTTTCAGTTAATTTTATTCTGTTTAGTTGTTTGAAATTACAACATAGTTTGACGTTTAATAGGCTTTTTCTTAACACCTCCCTATTATCCGACATTTTCGCTCATCCGACGTTCTGCCGGCCCGTTTATG
>JAQIXU010001633.1:0-16117 GCA_034701245.1 Strigamia transsilvanica | reverse complement strand
GGAGACTTGACACTTGGCGTGTGCCACTTGTTAAGCCTCCAGACACTAATATTCAGAGAATATTATTTAATATTTTAGGAGAAATACGGTGAACACTCGAGAAGCCATTTTGGGGCTCTCGAGGTCACCACAGTTCATGTAACCCAGCTCTGCGGGCCCCAAGTTGACAACTGACGGGCTGTGGGTTGGCGATCCACAGCATGTGTAGATCGTGTCACTAACTTAAAAAGAAGGAAAGTGATCTGATTGGTCTGTTTGCGAAACTACTTTTTGGTATTTTCCTTTTGCTAGCGGTAATGGTTTTTATGGCTTATCCGCTGACCAAAAGGAACAAAAGGAAAGTAAGAAAAGATACTTTTAGTTTTGAAAACGATTGAACCTAATGATTGCTTAATGATTAAGAAAAACCTTAAATGTTTTAAATTGATACTCTCACCTTGACTGGCCAACCAATGACCATGGTGTAACACATTGGGACAAAAAATACAAAAAATAACCTAGCAAATTCCAGTATAAAGCCTAGTACTCACAATTCGATTCCGTCAACGAAACAGAATGCCTGAAAAACTTTGTCCGACGGAAAAAAAAGTTCTACTCACAGTTCCATCAGGTATGCATGGAATCATTATGGCACACAAAAAATGATTTTTTTTTCGTGCATGATGGTGCACGAAAAAATTTAATTGTTTCAGCGCGCGAAACTTGTTTGTTTACCCAAAATGCATCTGTTTGTGCACTGCAGGTCGCGATCGGTTGTGATCAGTCACAACTATCGCAAAATGCGGTCGCCATTTGCAATTTTTCCGCCTCGTGCAATGAGTACTGCTCATTTTCGTTCACGAAATGCGCAGGCGGAAACACGCGAACTACTTTTCGTCTCGCTTGTGCCACCTCGGAAATTCAGCTTGCCGTAAATTCAGTGGCGGAATTTCTTTTGAGTACTAGGCTTTAGTTACAAGTTTTTTCGAGATGGTTCATCCTTTCTTCAACTTTAAATCTCTTGAAATTTTAATTTTTACAATTTCCCTTTCGTTGCAAGTCACTTCTAAGCTGCATTGAATTATTTAGCTGCAACAATTACTATACAACCTAAAAAATTAAAAAGAACCAAAAATGAAGAAACAAAAGCTGCTGTGGAACCAAGAAAACAACCTTAACTTATTCGTAAAAGCATCATTTATAATTTCTTCGCGAACCAGCACATCCCTTTTCCAACCTACCGCGCTACAAATCCCAGCAGATGCCAACATATTCCAATTCCCAAACGTAAACAGGTTTCCCTTAAAGCAAACAGTTTGAAAATAGCAAGAAAGAGAGCGAAAGAAGAAAATCCCAACATCCATCCAACAATTTTTACTCTTATCCAAGAACACAAGTTTCCACTGCAGTAGCCATAACTTCTCATAATAAGAAATGTCTGCTCACTCCACCTGAACAAGACGTATCTTCAAGTCCAGTGGACACGTTTGCAAACACTATGTCACCATTGCGAAGCGTGTTGACACCAACATTGCACTTTGCAGACAGATTTAAACCTATCCAAGAGTAATTTTAGTTCTGTTTTTATTTGGCTGGATAAAGCAGGAGTTATAAGTGTGATGTACAATGGGACTATTTTTGGTTGGGGGGAAATATATTTATGTGTAGTGGTTATGTTTGGATTTTGTTTATGTGTTTAGAAACTTGGTGGTTTGGGTGTCAGCTCTAGTGGCTACTATGTCACTGTTTGTTTGCTTAGTGTGAAATGTGATGGTTGAGAATGTTGACATTAAATTTCAATGAGGGATGAGTGTTTGTGTCATGGGGAAATCATTATGGAGTTTTAAATGGAGAAAAAATTTGGTTGGAAAGTATGCGAAGGTTGGTCAGTGGTGGAGGAAAGACGGAAGTGAGTAATGGGCACTTGAGGATTATTGAGGGTTTGAAGGGAAATTTTTAAAAGAAAAATTGAGTCGTTTACAAGCCATTTGGCAGGAATGAGATGATGTTGTTGTAATCTTGTTGAACTGTAGTCTTGTGGTGGTTAGGTGCATTTTGGGACTGTAGTGCTAAGCTCTGCACGTGTATGGTTGCCAAGTGTATGGTTTTGGGGTGTACAGTATGTGTTTTTGTCATAAAATATGAATGTGAGCGCTGTATGCCAGGGGTGGCGCGGCAATAATCAAGAAAAACAGATACAGGAGCAAACATTCTGGGTCAAGTGATTTGAGGGTAAAATTAACTAAACTTCCCATAAACATCAAGGAAATAATGAAAAATTCATCCAAACAGTGTCATTCATCGCATTAAAGACAACTGAGCATTAAATTTGCACTGTTTTTTCTTCTTTTTAGCCCGACAAGGGAGCCGCAAATTTTTTTTAGTCCGAAAGGGGTGTCACGAAATTTTTTTAGCTCGACAAGGGTGCCGCGACGAAAAAACTTGGAGAGCCGCTGATCTAAGGAACGTACAGCATTAGCTGCTTTCAGAAACAAGAGCAAAATTCACAATTTAAAATTCCAATTTTGATATTTTTGGCTGTCCCAGTGTTTAAACTAAAGAAACTTTTCTGCAGATATTTCCAAACTGATAAAAAATTGGTCAAAAATAGGGAGAAATCTGCTAAACTCTCTTAATGCAACCATTAGGGCGCATTAAAATCTGCTAATACGTCACTGGGCATGACCTTCTATTGGCTAGTATGTAATTCGGAG
The DNA here is from genome assembly GCA_034701245.1 of Strigamia transsilvanica. Taxonomy (NCBI): domain Eukaryota; kingdom Metazoa; phylum Arthropoda; class Chilopoda; order Geophilomorpha; family Linotaeniidae; genus Strigamia; species Strigamia transsilvanica. The sequence continues at coordinate 13,424 of JAQIXU010001633.1, read as the reverse complement.
ATAACGTCATTTTTTAATTGACTGCTTTTTCAAGCAATGCAGTGAAGCACAAAGGGAAATCAATTAATATTAATTTAATTATTACAGCTATCACATTTTTGACCAGAAATTTGATAACTACAGCCAATATTACGGCGTGTTAGGTCAAGTTATATTTTTCATGTCGCAACTCCTTTAAGCCTTGCCCTAGGTAGAAATGTAATTGTACGCTTTTTGGTCATGGCTGTGAATGTGAATGTGAACTCCTCTCTTGACCCGCACGAACCTAACTCTATCTATTCTGTAAAAAGAAATAATCAACAAGCGATCATTTTTGCGAGATTGCAGTAGAGCACGCGTGCAAGCGGAAGTAAGAAAAGGCGAGATTGCATCCAAAATTATGAGGCATTTAAGGATAATATTTTTGCAAAAAGGGCAATAGGCAAGTGGGAGTTTGTCACAAGTTTTTGTAAATAGACATTACTTGCATCCACTTGTGGTGCAACTTAGCTAAGGTAGGTGCAAGATGGATGGCATCACGTGGGAGAAACTGATCATCAAAGTGACGCTATGTTAGCGCCACCACAACGCAAAGGTCAGCAATGGCATTACAGATAACACAGAGAATGAAAGGTAAACCTATGCAGGGATGGATTTGCCTAGATTTGGAAAAGCGCTGGTCGTATTTAAATTTATGAATTTTTTGCAGATAAACAGCCGTTAACCCTTCCAACTTGTTTACTCCAAAGGTGGGCATGCAATGACCCAGATTCTTGGCATGTGCAATATCCAGGTTTTGGTGAATTCCACTGAATTTCCACATTCCTTAGACTCCATAACATGGGTCTTTTTTGGCTCAAATAAACCCTTTTTTTTAATTTACAGAAAAACAACACGTAAATTGTGATATAATGTCTAGTGATGTTTCAAAGAAATAGTCAGCAAAAATCAGATTTAAAGAAAAATGTATTTTGCATGAAAATTATGATGTTTTGCAAATGGCGTCAAAAACGACTCTTCTTATAGCTTGTTTGCACCAGAAAGTTTGGGCTAGCCTAATGTTTGAATCTACAAGTAGTTCTGGGTGATTAATCCTAAAAATGATTAGGCTAATGCAGTGGTTCCCAACCTTTTGGGGTAATCGTACCCTTTGGTAACAATTTGGAATCTTACGTACCCCCGGTTTTTTTTTGTCGATTTTATCGATATTTTAGTCGATTCTATCGATTTTTTTAGTCGATTTTATCGATTTTTTTAGTCGATTTTTTCGATTTTTTTGTCGATTTTTTCGATTTTTTTAACGTTTTGCGGTCCAGCAAGACATTTTTTTCTCCTGTCCCGGTTTGGTTGCTGGAAAATAAGGTAGGCCTAGTTTTTCGATTTGAAATTGAACACACCTAATGAAATATTATCAATAATAATTCTAAAAAAAAACCGGCCACGCTTCTCGTACCCTCGAGGAGTGCCCCACGTACCCCTAAGGGGTCCATGGACCCCCGGTTGGGAACCACTGGGCTAATGCATTCGCACCAACAATTAAAAAACCACATATCTAGACTAGCATGTAGCCAATAGACAATCCACTGACTATGCGCGCAGAATTGGCAGTTAGACTTTAATTATCTAGGTTAAACATCTAAAAACTAGATAATTTTGGGCTAGCTGCGTTCCCACCAATATTCAGAACTAGATTCAAACAAGGTATTAGTGTTGGAAGGGTTAAAAATTGTCGTTGTTTAAAAGGCAGTCTAAAATTTACATTTAAACTTGTTAACGTACATAAATCAGACTAAAAGACTTCGAAAGCACTATAGTGTCTTTCCAACAACTTAAGAAAAAACAAAGAATTAACTGCGATTAATAATAAGATGAGCAGGTAAAACATTGAGTGGTCTGGAGGTTAAGTGCTCAGGTCTCCGAAATCTTTAATCTAGTGCTGACGTGGTGTGAGTGCAACCTTCAAGCACAGCTGGTACAAAATGCCAATGATTGAAATAGTGTTGTTGTTTGTGGAAATGGCAGTACACAGTTGCAGCTTGATTAGCATGTGGATGGGTTTGAAACTTTTTAACCCTTTAAATGAGGGAGTTATATGCCATTTCTATCAAGGCCTGAATGGTATTTCCAAGGAAAATGACATGAAATGCAATTCTGGTTAAGTTACCATTTATATACAATGCTTTTAAAAGAAACCTGTGGAAAAGTAATATGGCAATTGGGTTCATGGTAGGTCTACAATTCTTATTCGTTAGGCAAGATTTCCATAATGCTCTGTGCAGTAACAACTTCATTTCCACACTTTTCTCTACATTTAAATGTTAGATGTGTGTTGTTGTTGTAATCTTTTCAAGCTTTGTTTGTTTGTTAAATTTGAATGAATCTGAGATAAATAGTTAAATTTGCTGATTTGCTGCAAGTAATAAGATAAAGCAATTGTAGTATTTTGTATAGTTCTAGCGGCAAGGCTTGAAAGCATTAAACTTGGTGCAAGTGTCATTATATTTCTTTAATGCCACCATGAGGGGATAAATAAGAAATGATGAGAGTCAGATTTCAAATAAATTACACAGAAATTGCATTAAAAGTGATAAATCTTTGGAACTTGATGCGCGCTATGAAATTAAGGCTTTTTAGTTATCATCTTTTCCAGTAGCTCAGTCAAATAAATCTTAAGGAAACGCTTCAACTGCTGTCGCGTCAACGAGTTAGACATGAAGGAACAGGAATAGCTTTGGCACAGACCTTATCTTTCGGTGAGGTGAAGGAGGAACTCCGTTAAAGGTCAAGTGTATCTTATACCATTGGAGATATAACAAATACTATAGTCGCATGCCTATTTTTTTTTTTTTTAATAAATTGCCCCAAATGTTTAAGTAGGCGCATTCAATTAAGTTTTGTCTAAGTTTTCGTCTCAAATAAATTTTTAGATAAAATGTTTCGTTTATTAAAATACCGTAAAGCTCCGAATAGTGACTCGAGCTTCTATTTTTTTTACCTCGACCCTCGGGTTAGTAATTGAGACCGGGCCTATAAATGGACCCTGCTTCTATTTTGAAAACGGTAGAATGTATACGCAATAGTAGAAACATTTTGTAGTACACTCATACCTCACTCGGGATACGTTCCTGGAAAGTCCGCCGCAAAGCGAAATGCCGTATAACGAATCAGGGGCCGTTCCCCCTGATTCGTTAAGGAATTTTTCGACTTTTGGCCGTAAATCGAAAATGTTAGGCCGTAAATCTAAATTTAGCCATAATGGCACAAGGCCGTTATGCCGAAATGCTGTATAAAGAGCGGCCGTAAAGCGAGGTATGAGTGTATTTTGGCATATTCCACTGCACTTAGTTTAAATTCAATGTCAAATGCACGCCTCTTTGCTATTGGAGCCATTGTGATAGCGAAATACAGTGTAACAATTAAGTGTTACACCATTTATACCACCTAAAACGGGATTTAACGTCTATGTTATGCTAACGTTAACGTAATTGTGACGTTTTTTTGACCGAGCTTATATTGGGACCCGGCTTCTATTTTCAAATTTACCTCCTACTAATTGGGACCGGGCCTATAAACGGACCCAACTTCTATTCGTAGCTTTATAATAAACGAGTTCTAACAAACTTTTGAACGAAAGTCTCATTCAGAATCTCGTCTAAATGGCTTTAAACGACCGTTTAAACGTTTTTGAATTTGCCTAGTATTTGTTTGTATCACAGTTCTGCACTTTTGATTTAAATTTCAACTTTCCACAAGCGAACGACGAAATGACAGACACTTGACCTTTAAATGGGTAGAAGTTGGAACTTTACTTTTAGGCGTCATGTGACTTTTTCATAGCACATAAGAAATATATTGCTTCTTATTCACCAAGAGTTTTTTTTACGGATTTGACTGTTCGGTCTCTGAGCGGAGTGGAGACCATCAACTGAGGAATGAGCTAAGTGGGAAGGAAAGGGTTTAAGTAGATGAAGGAGGAACTTCATAGTCGGTTTTTTTTGTGCAGGTGAATGCCAGTTACTCTTTTATAGCTTTTTATGAGTCTGCCATCAATCTGTATTGCAGAATTTTGTCAGTTTGTTGCATAAAATTGAAATGAGTTTAATGATTTTTTTTTTCTACTTGTGCAAAATAAATTGGCTATTGCACTTGAGCATCAGTGTGTTCATTGTAACTAATAGGCACTTTCTCAGGGGGGATGGGGAATGGGGGTTAAAAGGAAAGGAGCAATCCTACTCTACTGGAACCACCTACATTTTTAATACATTTAAGCATTAAAAGGATGTTTTTTTTTCTTTGCATTAAAAAATTCCACTTGGAAATTGATTTACTTGTGCTGGGAATTCTAGCCGGCAAAAAAATGTTTGCATTTGGCCAAAACACAACATGAAACCACAGAAGAATTTATTTTTTCTACATGGAAGTTTTTCCAATGGAAAACAATTCTTTTTGTGTAGAGTAATTTTAAATGTTTTGGTAGGAATGTTTTTTTTCTGTATACACTAGAAAAAAATATAGGTGTTAAAAGGGGTAAGCTTTTATAGATGTAAAATGCTTGTCTATATTTAGACATCATTGATGTGTAACCATTACAGCTTTATGCTTGTACATCTTACAGGTGTCATAATGCACCATTGGGTGTAAATTTACTCCCATGATGGCTGTCAAGCGAAACGCTGTATAACGAATCAGGGGCAATTTCTCTTGATTTGTTATGGAATTTTCCGATTTTTGGCCGTATATCGAGAATACAGTGGAACCTCGCATAACGAGCATCTCGTATAACAAGTAATTCGCATAACGAGCAATGTAAAATGTAAAAAAATGACTCGCTTCACAAGCGAGTTTCGCATAGCGAGTGATGTTCTATTCCCATATTAGGGGAGTTCGCCTAATAGGGGGAGTGCCCCTGTTTCGCTTAACGAGTGTTTCGCATTAAGAGTAAAGCTGGGTTCACATGTCGTGCTTTGCGCTTGCGCGTTGACGCACGAACGTGATGCGCGAACATGCAAAGCAACGCACAAAGCGCCAGTTAAAAATATTTAACTTGCGCTTCGTGCGTTAAACTCGCGATGCAGGTAGCCAACGCAGGTAGGGTTCACATGCAAAGCAGGAACACAAAGCACCAATCATGCTTTAATGCTGCTTTAAAGCGCACATGTGAACCTAGCTTAAGACTCCGGAACAAATTATGCTCGTTATGCGAGGTTCCACTGTATTAGGCCGTAAATAAAAATGTAGCCATCCATAATGGCACAAAGCCGTTATGACGAAAAGCCGTACAAAGAGCGACCGTATAGCGAGGGTTGAGTGTAATTGATAAGTTTAAACCTAATGTTAAGCTATGGGAGAAAATAGCCTTTAATTCTCAATAGTAAGTCGCCAAGTCTGAGATCGACTCTGCTGCTCCAGGAGGTGTCGGATGCCACATTTTGAAATGCAGAATGTGAGGAAATGTGGCAGATGCAGACGAATCAGAGGTAATATAATATTAATTTATTTATTGCTTGATGGGAATGGGATTTCTTTTGAGCTTTGCCACGAGCCATTGCTGCCTAAAGCTAATATGTACTTGTAGAAGAATGTGAAATGAGGCTTTCAAGATTCTCAAGCATTTTTTTATTTTTTTATTTCTAACGGCAATACTTTTACTATTGAAATATGACATTTGCTTTTCTGAGGGATTGGACATGACTGGTTTTAATTTGTGGATCTGGCATGAGGTAAGTTCAAGCTTGGTAAACAGTTTAGAAACTAAGGGGTTTAGAGATTGGTTGTGGGGTTCTCTACACCTGATTTTGGGTCTTGATATGCTGTCAGAGATGATTTATTGCATTGGCTTCTGTCAACAGGATTAGGTATTCTTCGCTTCTAATCTGTGATTACAGAGCTTAATACTTTGCAAGGAAAATCTCAATTATAAACGAGAAATTTTATTGTTCAAATATTTGTGGTAATCTTCAAACAGCTTGGAATCTATAGGGATCACCTTAGTTCTTGATCAGTTATTTCTTGGAAATAAAGTGTTGCAATATCGAAAGACATGCGTTAGTCTTCTTGTACGATATAATTATTTTCTCCAAAACATGGGAAGAACATTTAGAACTCAAATTGCAGTTAGCAAATCTAAATCTAGATTTGGTCAAACGGAAATTGAAGAGAACTTGGAATTTTATACAGTCGAAACTCGTTATAACGAAACGCTCGGGACCCGAGAAATCGGTTCGTTATAACAAAATATAACAAAATGCACTTTATAGGTAAAAAATTTCAGTTTTGACATGAAAAACAATAATATTTATTCGTATGTATGGTGATCTTTGTTTGCTTTGAAGTTATGACAGTGTTTTTTAAAATAAAATTTTTAATTTTATTAATTTAAAAAACCATATCTGCTGGTACATTGCTTGTAAACAAGTGATTCTTTGCTTTTTTTGTTGCTGCAAATGTTTATTTAGCAGCCATTTTAAAATGAGAAATTTCCCAATAAATATTGTTGTACTCTTGGTATCTAAATAAAAACATAAGTTAAGAGTCAAATGATCAATTTTCGAAATTCGTTATAACAAAGGCTTGTGAGTATTAGAGTGCTTCTGAAAATGTGTTCGTTATAACGAATAATTCGTTAGAAAAATTCGTTATAACAATTTTTTTTAAACATGGGGCTCTATGGCGAACCAACCAAGTCATTTTAAAAAATTTGTAATAGCAAAAATTCGTTATAACGCGGTTCGTTATAACGAGTTTCGACTCTATATCCATAGAGTTAACAAAAAATAACGACTAAGTCAGATATCGATGTCCATTTAGGCGTAGAAAGTTGTATAGTAGTACGGATTACTGGATTTAATCGTTTGTAAACGGCACAAAATATGATATAAACATGTCGTAAAATGACACTTTACGGGGAAAACAAACGGTCATTAATTTACGGCAGATTTGCACTTCACAGAAAGAATGATCTCAGTTGTTTTTTGTCATTTTCCTTGCGAGTGCGAAATCGTCGCTCTGCTTTAACCGCCCCCGCAAACATTCATTGATATGGCAAAAACTTTTCCAATCTTAATTAATTTTTTAATTGTACTTCACTATTGCACATCATCCCAAAAATTAAACACATTCCCCATTCATTTCTAAGCGGATTGCTTTCCACATAATTAGATTTGTCTGTGACAACATTAATTCTTATTTTTATACAAGACTTTGCAAACTCCATAAAAATTCAAAAGAAAATCATAATTTCTTCTCTTTTTTCAAAACTCTGCTTTCCTAAAACCCTGAATGCATAAAATGTTCAAAAATAAGTGAAGTATTCAAAAAAATAAAAAAATAAAAAAAAAAAATTTTAAAATCAATACCTATTCAATATTTCATTCTTCTAACATCACATGTGCAGAGGCGATGCTAAGGAGTTTGTACACATGAATTCAAAACAAATCTTGAAAAGTCTAGGCCTGGCGCGCATCCATTGCTGCAAGTGGATTGTACGTTGAGAAAATTGAATAACTTTGAGTATGACCCACGGTCTACTGCTATCAAACTGCCAGCTTCCATCTACGAGTCGACTGGGTCAGCTCTAACTCACGCTCTACATCATATCGCTTCCCCGGATATCAATAAAAAAAAGATGGCCAATCATTTTCCTCTCTCTCTCTCTCCCTTACCTTGGGATTTATAATAAATTCACAAGTCCCATAGGAAAAAATTGCTTAGTCTCTCTCTCTCCCAATTCGCAACCCTCCTCAGGGGTGTCTGCATATTGCTATGCTTGGGATATGTATGCGTGCTGTTCATGAATTTTGTCAATCAATAAATATCATGCTCCTATTTTCCCTTGGCGAGCATGATGCTAGAGTTAATCAGATATTGGTTTGGATTACAGATGCCCGCATTAGGGGGCGCGGAAGCGGGTTTCTAAGAGTTTGGTTTTCGGATTAATGTATTAGTGTTTGGTGTAATTAAAAATTTAGATTTTGGGATGTGGAAGATATTTTTGGTATTGGCAGGTGGATGGGGATGGGAAATGAATGATTTTTCGGAGGGATTTATTAACTTGAAGTTTGTTGTGTGTAGGGTGAAGAGATTTTGGAAATAAAAAAGTGGGAGTACAGTGGAACCTCGCATAACGAGCGCCTCGTATAACAAGTAATTCGCATATCGAGCAATGTAAAATGTAAAAAAATGACTCGCTTAACAAGCAAGTTTCGCAAAGCGAGTGAAGTTCTATTCCCCTGTTTCGCTTAACGAGTGTTTTCCATTAAGAGTAAGACTCCGGAACGAATTATGCTCGTTATGCGAGGTTCCACTGTATTAGCAATACACAGTTGCCGGAAAAACCAATAGGTATACCCGTGGAGAAAATAACTTCCGTGGTGGGCAAATTTAAAACTGCAGTAACCAAGGGAAGTATTTTTTTTCCATGGGTGTACATTCAAAGTTTCTGTTTGTGCTGTTTTTAGTGTTACTATGAACAGAATGGATACTGAAAACAGCCGTAAACCGTCATCAAAAACTGCAAAAACTGGACCACAATTTGTCCCGTCAAGTGTAATTGAGTAAGTTCTGACTCCATTCTTCTGATTTAACCAACACGCCAGACTTCGTGAGGAACTTGGGCAGGGAGTTGAACCCAGATCGCCAGACTTGCATGTCGAGTACTCTACATTTTGATTTACCCGGGAAATATTCATTAAAACAGATTTTACATGTTAAATTTGACATTTAGACTGGTTTAAAATATTTAAACAAGGAAAACAGCAAAGTAAAATAATATTGAACGCGCCACTTAACAAAAACTTTGTCGCAGTTAAGAGTTTTCGTAACTTTTGGCGAATGGCTGTAAGATGGTTGGAGAATGTATTAATGTAATTTCCAGTTGCAATTCCTGAGCTAATACCATACTGAGGCAGAGCCATTTGAAATAGTTATCTCGCTTGCTTAATTTTATTGTTAGAGTCTTCTCATTACAGCCGAAGCATTCGAAAAGGAGTTTAGTCGTGATTAAGAGAAAGTAGTAAATACTAATCCATCATTAGTTGGTTTCAGTAGATCGGAAATGCAGACTAATCTTGTGAACAGAAATAATCAGGATTAAGTGTAATTATCCCAAAAACGGCATAGCTGAGAAGAACAAGCAAAGCAAGCCAGCGTTGTTGCAACGATTCAAACTGAACGTTGCATTCAATAAGTCATTTAGACTAAACAGAATTTTGAAACAACATACGGGGTGTTTAATTTAAAGTGTTTCAGGCAATTTAATAAAGAACAAACAGTCAGATAGGAAGTGTTAGATGGTGATTTCAATTGCACTGTGAAAATCGATTCTTGGCCCAGTGGCGGATCACCGCATAGGTGCACAAAGCACGTGCTTAGGGCTTCGGTATGGCCAGGGCCTCAAATCGGCCCGTGGGATGTGCGAGTGGTGCGACTGCGTTGAGCCCGCGCTTAATGAGGCGCTTTTCTATTGGCGTGATTTTGACGGAAGGCAAGTCTTCCTTGGACCATAAGAACTTGTAAGAACTAATTTTAAACAGAACTCACTTTGTGCGATTTTACAGAACCCTGGAAAACTAATAGTCGCAGGGAACCATTATTATATCGGAAATGTGCCGATAGAACACCCGCGCTCTGTTGACAAAATATTGAATTCAATTGTTTTGATCAACTTAAACATTTATTTTAGTGTTTTTGATCAATTTGGGCAGTTATTTTAGACATTTACATGTTGAATTTAGTTAGTTAGGTCAATCTAGATCAGTGTTTCCCAAACTTTTGGAGCTGCGGAGCCCTCCAAAAGCATACGAATTTTCACGGAGCCCCTAATCATTGTGTGCGTAGCCCCTAATCCTATTTTTACATAGTTCTTTTGTCTTTTTTTATTTTTTGAGGTATCTCACGGAGCCCCTAATCCTATTTTTACATAGTTCTTTTATGTCTTTTTTTATTTTTTGAGGTATCTCACGGAGCCCCTAATCCTATTTTTACATAGTTCTTTTATGTCTTTTTTTATTTTTTGAGGTATCTCGCGGAGCCCTGTGAGGTATCTTGCGGAGCCCTTTGAGGTATTTCGCGGAGCCCTTTGAGTTATCTTGCGGAACCCTTTGAGGTATCTCGCGGAGCCTTTTGAGGTATCTCGCGGAGCACACTTTGGAAAACAAACCATCATAACCAACCATTCTTTTAATTCATTTATGATGAACATAACCAATACGAGCAGGATTTTGCAGGGAAGTGCCTTTTCGATGAGCGTACGCAAAGTTTTCGCCATGACTTTTTAATATGGCTTCAAGTATGCGTCATCATTTGCAATATTAGGTTTTGCATTACACATGTATGGGAGTAGAAGTTTAAAAGTTTGGCACATGGGGCTTAGGGCTAAGTTTTAATAGGTTAAACATGTCGATACTCGTCAATTTCAGCATGCGAAACCACAAGCTTGATGGGCGCCATTTTAATTTCGCTCTGTACATCCGTGGGGGAAAGTTGCATTATTAAATTTTCTCGCTGCAGGAAAAATTCCAGACTTGCAATTTTGTTGAAATGTGAAATTAAAAGAAAAAGACGAAGGCGGGGTATGGAATGAGTCATTCATGGTACTAGTGTGACTAAACGGACGGATTATCAGTGAAAAATGGAGGAAATTAATAAAAGGTTAGGGGTTGTAGGTGCCTTGTCAGCGTCAGCTGGCATTCACGGTGCATTTGAGAAGGACGTGACCGCACGTGCAGTTTACTTGCCAACTGGGAAACTCATCACAACAATAACTACATTTAATGGAAGGGTTTGGAATCTGTTTTGTTTGGATTGTTTTGCATTCTAATGTTGTAGCAGTGGAGGAACTGTAATTTCAGGATCCAAATAATGACATCTGAGTGGTGCAGATGGTGTGGAACATTGACCAAGCGTTCGAAGATGCTAATAAGTGAGATTCAGGTATACACTCAACCCTCTTTATATGGCCGCTTTTTATACGGCATTTCGCTATAACGGCCTTAGGAAAGTTTGGCACTTTTCGAGTTACGGCCCACAATGTTTCGTAGATACGGCCAAAAATCGGGAAATTCCATAACGAATCGTTATACAGCATTTCGCTTCACAGCCAACTTTTGCGGAACCTATCTAGGCCGTAAAGCGAGGGTTGAGTGTACTGAAAATGCTCTGGTCTTTTTTGTTCAATGTTGATATTGAATTTAGTTGTTTTGGTTAATTTAGACCCGCGTTGTAAAGGATACCGCGTTCAATGAGCGTCCTGCGCTCAATGAGAGGATTTATGGTATATACTTGAAGATGGAGCGGTGCGTTTGATCGTTTAATCACTGTGCTATATGCATAGCGTAATGAAAGTTTTATAGCTAATCAAAAATGATACGCTGCAAACTAGAATTTTTTCTTTATCCGTTTCACTATTTATAAGTAAGGGGAAACTGTGCGCGGTACCGTTAATAACAACACAGTAGGTGCATTCATAAAGTCATTTAAACTTGTTTAAATTTTTTAAACCAGTCTAAATGTAAGATTTTACATGTTAAATTTGACATTTAGACTTAGAGTTGGGTTTTCGGGAATTTCCTGACGGGAATTTTCGAGAAATTTTCGAGATTTTTCATCCCAAATCGCGAGAATTGAAATTTTCATCATTTTAGGAAATCCCGAATCTCGATAATTTAAATTTTTATCATTTCGGGAAATCCCGAATCTTGAGATTGTGATTTTCTCGGGAAATACCCAACTGGTTTAAAAAATCTAAAACAAGTTTCAATGACTTTATGAATGCCCCTACTGCACTAATCTTTGTCGGAAACCCTCGACCAAAGCAATAACCAACTACTCCTGATTTGTTTTCGGGTCTCGTCTGCTCCCTGCACGAGCTTTAAGCCTAATTGCCTCAAATCTAATCCCACCCAGAAACACCAGTTGCAACGAAAAACACGCACTTAAATCCCAGAGTCAAATGACACAACGAGACCGTCCTTAAACCCAATGCTACAACACATTGCTCAGCACCACCTTCCTCCCTGTCCCATTCCCAACATGTGCTTCAATCCACCTACATCCAACATTCCAAAACTGTCAGCCACCCAGCTGTTACCACCCTTCACCCACCCCACCCCCATCCACTAACCGACCCCCCACGTTGCCCCCCCAAACATGTCTCTACACACTGCTCCCACTAACTCATCAGCAATGGCTGCCTGTCAACAACACCAAAATAAAAATTTAAAAAAATATAAAAAAAATTCCATTTTAAGAAAATCCGAAATTTCTTATCTGAAACTGCTTGGCACACATTCAAAACTCGTGATCCTGGCGTTCCCTTCAAACCCAGTCACGTGACAACGTTTAAGAGACAGGAATGAGAGCAAGTTAATGCAAATGGAGCAGGAGGGGAAGAAAAAAAGTACACGCTTGGAAGCGTTTCAGAGGTATGTTATCCAAACCCAAGCTGACAATATAAATCTTAATTTACACATTATAACCCCAGTCATTCCCCACCCCCCCTTATCCCCCTCTTTTCATATGAAAATGCGAACATTGGTCGGTGCACTCGTTTTTTGCTCTGGTTCGGGATATATGGGTTGAATAAGTAGATGGTGGTGACAAAAGTGGGCGAAAGGGGGCGTAAAATAGTGGAAAACATATTTGCTTTTGTGCGTTAACTGGGTAATAAAGGTAAAATGTGTTTCATGATTGGAGAAGCAGAAGGAGAAGGAGAAAAAATGCAAAACAGGAAGTAATACATGTTGGGGGAAATTTGTTTTATGGAAATTTTTTTAAGATGGGTTAGTTTTGGGTCCGTGATTGAATGCGAGGATAGGAGTGTTTGGCGCGGTTGATTGTGCTGTATTTGCTCACCCACGCGAGGCGGATGGAGCAGATGGTGGCCATGTGTTGCATCATTTCACAATTCACACGCCACTGAAGACAAACAAGACAAGACTTGGGGAGGAAAAAACATTTTGCAGGGAGAATGGGAGGAGAACAGTAAATTTGGGATGAATTGGGTTGTCTGAGGAGGTTTGAAGGATTTTTTTTGGGGATTTTTGTTTGGGTTTGTGGGTGGTGGATGTGGGAATTTATAAAATGTGTTGTGTTAATGGGATGTTTGGAGCAATTGGTGTTTATTGTAATTGGTGTTAAGTGGGTGAGTTGTTTTGTTAAGTGCTAGAGAGTAAAAAATCAAATAAGTTATTATTTGTGCATATCACTTGTGTCAGTCTGGAAGCAAAGAAAACTTGATGGTTTTTTAAAAGTTTTGTAGTTTTGTTGTATGTGTGTAATAGAATACATGCAACCCTCGCTTTACGGCCTAGATAGGTTCCGGAAAAGTTGGCTGTAAAGCGAAATGCTGTATAACGATATGGAATTTCCCGATTTTTGGCCGTACAGTGGAACCTCGCATAACGAGCACCTCGTAGAACGAGCAATTCGCATAACGAGCAATAGAAATT
>JAQIXU010001632.1:0-16126 GCA_034701245.1 Strigamia transsilvanica | reverse complement strand
CACACTCTTGTTGTCTTTCTTCCGAAAATTTGAACACAATGGTACTGCACAACTCCAGCGACCCATTCTGTGTTCGGTCCTACCAACGCGTAACAAACGTGTCTCCCTTCGGTAGTTTAATTGTTTGCCACCCGACGGCGCCAATGCATCGCGCGAAAGGTGAATTAGTGGGGAATACAACTTGAATTTCTGAAAGATCTGGGGTAGAATGAGGGATACTGAATTCATTGATTTTGTAGAATGGTTGTTTACAAGGTGGTACACACAAACATTCATTTTTAACATCAAATTTGGTGTGTATTTTATAGTACAATGTTTGCACTGCTTTGGCAGTTGCTGAAGAATTGCAGAAGGCAACATTTTCTTTGATTGCAAATGGCATACTGTTGAATAAATAATGCAAAAGGTTATAGTGTTATGGCAGGTTCATATGTGCATTTGTAAGCACATGCATCACGCACAAATCTCGCTTTGTGGAGATGCGTTGCATGTAAAGTAGTTTGTAATTCTGTAGTGCTGTAATGCATGAAGAACAAGTTGTAATTTTTCAACTTCAAAGTGTGTCCACTTGTGTTTTCAAAAGGGCAGCGCCCATGAACAACCAGTTGAATTCATGTACCTGAGTGGCAAAATGATTTGCTTTTTATAATATCTGTAAACCGTTGGAAATTTTTTGAAAATTGAAATTTGTCCATTTGTCTTTTTTTCTTTTTCTATTAAAAATTTGTGGTGACCCTGGGAGACTCTCCCCTTTGGGCCACCTGTAGTGTAAGAAAGGGTTGTTGACCAGCCCCTGCACTGGTGACCACTCTCCCTCTCACTGTTCAATTTCCTGCTTCACTGCACAGGTGCATGTCCTTTGGTAAGGCCCACGCTTGAGCTGGCCTATCATTGGTCAGCTTCGAGCATGTGATGTCGGCTATTTAAGCGGAAAGCGCCCACAAAAATACCAAACAGAACCAAAAACCGAACACATCACAACAGCAGTGCAGATCCTCAACCGTCAGGCCTTTAGCAAAAACCATGCAAGGATTGATCGAGGACATTAACAACTGCAGTGTGATTTCTAAAGGCAATCAGTTTTCCCAGTCTTACACTGGTAAAAAGTAAGATCAGTGGACAAGATTCCAGGCTATTCGTTGTTATTGCTGCGACAGCCATTCTTAGATTCTCGCAAGCGATCAGTCTGCATGATTAGTACACGAACAGGGACACCCGATTGTTGTACAATCGAGCCACTCAAAAAACCCTTAGACAACATGCGAAGGCTGAACGATATGTCTCATTCGAACATTCACTCGCGTTCAACGATTGGACCCTACGGGACAATTAGAAGAAGAACAGGACGGCACCATTGACCATGCATATGACCACATGTATCGATGACGCCATCTTAAACATTGTAAGAAGAAAGAAGACTAATTATTAATACAGTCGTACAACAGTATTAATAAAAGAAGTCTTAAACCATATTCAAAGTTGTACTGACTATTTAGTTGGTAACCGATAACCCAAGGTAAGTGATCCGATTCTGAACTGTGAAATAACCACTGAGTTGCATTCAAACTCCCCTTTCTCACTTTATTGCATTACGTTATAACAAGTGAGGGGACGCGTCAAATTCATCCAAAAAAAGAAAATCAGAAAAATTGACAAATTTCTATTTTTTCTCCCAATTTGTATTTATTTTAAATACAGGAAGTTTGTGGTAAATTTCCTTTTTTTCAGATATGACAAAAGGTACGGTTTCAGTTAGTATTGTTTTGTTTGTCACATTAATAAGGACCACGAGAATCACCATGCATTGTGCATTGTAGCATTAACAATGCACAACGGCTAAAGGTGGTGCATTGCACGTTATTCAAGCACTGAAGCAAAAACGCATGCCTACGAGCCAAGGTTTATTATACATGTTTGTCTCTAGCGTTTACCTGCACAACTGTTTAATTTTTATCTTATTTTCTAGGCAACGGCCTTGACACTTGTAATATTCTGTTAAATTTGCATGGCATGGTTTGGTTTTGGTGTTGAGTCGATGTATCTGAAACGTTCAATTAATTTAGGAAAACCTTAAGACAACAAATGCAGAATTCATACGTTTAGTCTTGAAATCAGAACAAGTGTGATCATACTAGATGGCGCAGCAGAATTAAGATTATATGAAAAATTAGGGTTTTCATTGGGAGTGAAATAAAACTGAAAAAAAAAATGATTATGAGATAGTTCAAATCAGTCAGTTGTGATACTGACATGTGTTAAATCCGGTTTGAAAAGATTATCTGGCGCTTCTTTGGTAAAATGAAGAAACATTGTGTCTATGTAATATTTTATTGAACCTATGTATAAACAGTTGTGTGTTTTATTGGTTTCAGGAGGCTAAATATACTAGTAAATTACCAAAGGTATATTTAACGCAAGTTCCCTGTGGGTTGGGGAGGTAAGTATGTGTCTGAACATGAAATAGTTTATCAGGAAATGATTTCTTAAAAATCTAAAATGAATTGATAATTTTAAAATATTGCTACAGTTGGACCTCGATAAGTCGAATCCCAAAAGACCAGAAAAAAAATTTGACTTCGGGAGTTTTAGACTTACTAATTTACAATATTTTGAATAACCTCAATTTATTACAGTAATAGGTTTTCATAAATCTTATACAGTACAGTATTATAATTCTCTGACTTGAGAATTACTGAATAAATAATAGCGTTTTAATTAATACTGTACAATGTAATTTCTCTGCTTGAGAAATTACTGTATCTTAATTTTCAATAAACAAATGCAGTACATACATATGTATTTAGGGAAAAAAGTCTGTTAGCTTCGTTTGGCGTCGATGTCGCCTCACCCAAAGGCCTTAGAAAATTCAATTAAGGGGGGTTGAGAGCCAAAAATTTTCGAGTTGAGGGGGTCGAAAATACATCGGCCTTATGGGAATTCGGCAAGGAACTAAAGAGCAATTTGACTTAAGGAGGTTCGACTTATCGAGGTCCGACTGTATATACCTCGATATTTTTTAAATTTTAGTAAAAATGTTCTTACACTTGAAGGGAGTGGGTCCATAAGAGCCAGTTTCCAGAGCTTATTAACTGTAAAATTATTCCAATTGACAAGATCCAATATGTCTACATGGTATTTTGTATTGTTTTTTTTCCGCTGTTCGAAATACTCGGCTTTATATTTTAGAAGTGTTGGTTCATGTTCTCCTGCACATACTATGATATTAGGAAAAGTCACATTAGCTGGATCTTCTATTGATACAGTCATTTGAATTTCTTTATTCAAATATAGTGAAAATTTTTTTCCAACCAGAAATCCACTAAATGCAAACAAACAAATGTATAGCAGGAAATATAGAATTTGGTTACAAGATATTTTGTTTTTGTTTTTTGCTATATTCAATCGATTGATTTTTAAGCACGCTTCAATTCTTCGGTTCAAATGAATGTTGTGATTGGTCAATTTTACCATGTTCCAATTTGCAACAACAAAAACCAAATTGATGAAAGAAAGTGAAGAGAGCCCTAACCAAAGTCCGAGATTTCCACCAAAGTCAGACAGCAGACTGATTAAATCGTATATCAAACGTTCTTTCAAAATTGTTGCATGATTGCCGTAAACGTACAAAACGAATGCAGGCATGCCATTGTCAGCTTGTCTGAATTCAAATCTGGGATTCAAATCAATGGCTTCGCAGCTTCTGGTACAATTACAATCGACTTGTGGATTTGGTCCCATAATACTGTAAGAGTTTTCGTTCCACATTGTTGCAGTTTCTTTTGAATTGTTGCAGAGCTCGAGGAGTTTTCCTTTGGAATATCTTGGCCTGTATGGTAACCTGTTAATAGTAATATGCAGTAAGATAAATAACACATCACACTTCCATTATATTGTGTTTTCATGGCTACACTTACCAACATGGGTTGTGGTCTAAAATTGATTCCACGCATTTTTTACCGCATTCTATGTAATTCTTCATTTTTACGCATGGGGCTTTTTTTGTGTTTATAAACTGATGCTGAAAGACAATTTAATTCAGTTCACATTTACAAGGACCTTTACAGAAAACTTTATATTTCAATGTCAAACTTTAGCACACAACACAAGAGACTTATATTGTTTAAGTTATTGCATTTGTTGCACATGTGTACGCACTGTCAGTGAGTTTGGCATTTGGTTTCTGGCCACAGGCCATGTAAACTTGTTTACCGTTTTAATTTGCAGTCCTACATTTAAAGTGATATCAGATGATGAGAAAATTGGAATTTGAAAGTCTAAAGGTAATGTCAATCCTACCTACAATTAAATTTTAGATGCAATTTACAATGTACAAGTTACTTTACTGTTACAGACAGTATGGCTCTAGCTGTAACCTGTTAATATATTTCTCTTTGATTCTAAGTAACTTACAAGGGTTCGTAATTTTCCTGGCCACAATTTTGGTATTTGTAAGTGTAAATTAAATTTTGTGTTTATTTCTGAGCCACTCAATGTTCTTCCAACTGCAATTGAAACTGAAGGTTTTATTATATTTTTAAAGCATTAGAAAACTAGACTTAGCTGACCTTCTATTTTCGTACAAGAACCCATAGGAAAAAGTTTCTGCTTGGTTGTAATGTCTAAAGGAACGTGTACCTACAAAACAGCAGAAGATACAAGTTTTAGTAGGGATCAGTTGAATAGCTGTAGGATGTGCAGAGAGTATACTGAATTCAGGCATATTCAGATACTTTTTCTGTATCTGGCTGCCATTCTTTTCATGCTAAGCCACTGGTAAGAATGATATTTCCACTTGCCTTGATGAATGGCCCAGGTAACTGGTAAACTTGGGTTGAGTTTGCGTTCCATTGCTCTTTGCATTTTGTATCTTTTTGTAGTTTGAATTTAGAAGAAAATAAAGCGGCTATACATCAGTGCTTCTTGGTGTTTTTCGGGGCGGACTAATTGGCAGCTGTCAGCTGTCAGCTGACAAAACGGATTAACGGATTAATCCCCCCACAACCCCGAAATTAATCGGCAGTTGTCAGCTGTCAGTTTTCGCGTTTTGCGCGTTTTGCCGACTAATAAAATAAATTAAAACCTAACAATCAACGCTGTTGTAAGTTATGTTTCAAGTAAGGTATGGTAAATATATCCAAAGTATCGGGAAATTTTCATAAGAAATGTATTTCGGTGTCTAAAAAATGCAATATTTTGGATATATTTACCGTACCTTACTTGAAACATGACTTACAACAGCGTTGATAGTTAGGTTTTAATTTATTTTATTAGTCGGCAAAACGCGAAAACGTGAAAACGCGAAAACTGACAACTGACACCTGACAACTGCCGATTAGTTTCGGGGTTGTAGGGGGATTAATCCGTTAATCCGTTTTGTCAGCTGACAGCTGCCGACAACTGCCGATTAGTCCGCTCCGTGTTTTTCCAAAAATTAGCGAAAAAATAGATAGTGCTGAATCAATACTAAATCACCTAAAAATACGATTTCTGTGGCCTGAATGTGCTTATCTGGTGCCGTTGCATAGGTATGGGTGGAAAAAAGATTTTCCAACCACTTGTCAGCTGGAAAAAATGTTATCATCCAAATTCTGACCCCGGACATAGTTTTTATGTGCTTATTTTGCATCGATTCTGCATGTTTTTCCATAAAAAGTTGGTAGTACGGCAGTCTCGGTAATCAAATAATCTTGATCCTGGGATTTTGGTACCAAATAATCTTCGGAATTCCTGGGGTGTCGGTAAGTGGGATCTCGGGATTGGAATATGCTTCAATTTTCCAACTGAATAGTGAATGTGAATTTAACAAAGTTAAAAGGGACAAAAACATCTTTATGTGATGTGTTGGCTTTTCCTAGCTAGTCAATAATTATCACTGAAGAAAATTCAATCTACCAGGGATGAAGGGCAGTCTCCTATTCCACGCTGTTTTGACGGCGCTGTTTTGTATCGCGCTGTTTTTGCCGCGCTTTTATGACGCGGAACCATAAACGTTTTTCCTATGCTAATGTTTATGTTTGCCAATAACTTACTTTCGGATGACGGCGTGTGTCATATGCAAATACACTGCGGCCAAAGTCGAAACTATAGCTTAAATTCCACACTTTAGTAAGATCAGCATCAGGGTCAGTTATAAGTCTGTCCAGTGAGATCTTAGAATCAGCTATCCCATCAGCATGTGATTCATAGTAATCCATTACATATTTATTTAGTGCAATACACACGTGTATACTGAAGAACTTGTACGTTTCCAGCTCTTCTTCATACACATCAATCGCTGTTGGGTTATCCAGGTAATAAGAAATACGGTCATACATTTGGTAACAATAGATGTGAATGCAGACAATGACAAGAAGAGTCCAAAACAAACGAAATGCAAGAGAAATATTTTTATCAATGATTGGCTGGAACTCCTGAGGGATATTTTGTTGTCTTTCTAATCGTTTGAGAAAATCTTTTACTGCTTGTCTAAGCTTCATACGGGACTTTTGGTTAATCCTCATTATTCTCTACGTGAAAAAGGGGAAAGGAACATGTTATTATTATTTGATTTTTAAGAACTGCAATAGATACTTAAAAATGTACTTGATAGTTGTACACAATTTTACTGCAATGCAGACAGGCTTTCTAAATTCGATTTTTTTAAATAATTAATTAGACGGGACTTTTAGTCAATTCTCAAAGTAATAAAGTCAAACATGGCTTATGTTTTTAGTAAGAAAGAACTGATATAAAAACTTTAGTTCATTAAAGAATGACTATCATTTTTGACTTTGTGTGCCCTTTATTTATTTACTATTTGATGTAAATAGTTTTACTATTATTACAAGTGTGGTTTGAATTGATATGATTCTTAAGAATAAAAGTGTGTGTTATTTTACTGATATAAAATGTGTATTTATTAATTTATGTAATGCGACTTTGTGCAGATTGCACCCCAATTTGTGCCCCAAGTTCACCCTTTGAATTTCAGAGGAGAAATTCTCGATCTTTGTTGTTCAGTCAAACTGGATCTATCCAAAACCTTTTCTTTCATTTTTCTCACTGCCAACTTAGGACTCAGTAATTGACTTTTTTCCGCCGTTATCTTTGCACGCAGACAACCCCACTGTTCATGCGTCCGTGTTATCGGGTGAGTTAGGGTTAACTCAACTTTGTGCTTATCTAAGTCAGCCCTTTTAGCTATTTTAGCTTAGGAATTAATTTAACTTCTCTTTTATTTTCACTAGTTCAATTTTGACCTGTTTTAATATGAATTCCCTGTACCATTCGACCCCAAATAAATTACTGTATTAGTTTTCCAATTGATACGTTGTATTTCTTTTCTGTGTTCAAATAATTTAATTCTCCTAGACAAATCAACCAGCTACGGATAGAAGTCCTATAGACAGCTTTCCAACGCGATCCAAACTAAACTCGGATCTCCATCATTTGCGTTTGCGTAGTGACTTTAGTGTTATATTGGTATTTTGTAGACATTTAAAGTGTAAAGTGGAATTTATCCCGCATTTCACGTTGCTTGATTATTTCTGTTACAGAAGTTTCAGGTTTTAGTTTTCTAAGTGTAAACTGATATCGCCACAGATTATGGACGAAAATAGCTGTTTTCATAGTGAAAATGGCTGTTTTCATAGTGAAAATGGCTGTTTTCATAGTGAAAATGGCTGTTTTCATAGTGAAAATGGCTGTTTTCATAGTGAAAATGGCTGTTTTCATTGTGTTAATGGCTGTTTTCATAATGAAAATGGCTGTTTTCATAATGAAAATGGCTGTTTTTATAGTTTTCATTGTTGTCACAATTACACGTATTCGTTACGTACACGTCTACGTGTATACATTAGAGCCGGCATTTATTCGAAACCGGCATCTATTTCCCAATTTGATGCCGAACCCTCGCGTTTAATTGGGCACCGGCCAAAAATCGGAGCTTTACGGTACAGTATTCCAAATTGAAAGTTTCTGCTCCTTAAAACTCCAGCATAAAAATTTTGTGGGCTTCACTGTATTAGACAAGACCGTTTCAACTAACAGCTTCATTTAACAGCTTCTAACTTTCACCAGCAAACCACACTGGCAATTAGCTATTCAAAAATATACAAGTATATCCGCTTCTATTAATTCAGTAGTGAACTAAAGAAAAAACTAAATGGCACTTTAACTTATGGGTCTGAAAATTGTCCCTAAACTGCTAAGGGCTTATACCAAAATGGTATTTCTCTTTATGCCTCCAAGGGTTAAAAAAAAGTTCAGAAAAGAACCAAGAATGTTGTTCTGTTTTCTTTAACCATGGCAAACAGTTGTATTTAAATTACGTGGTTTATTCATTGCCAATGGAATAAAACGTTAATCTGGACCATCAACTTGTCACTGGAGCAACAGTTTTTCTTGTGGCTTGGGATACTAAAGCCATTTCCAAATCGAGAAAACTATAGCAACAGTAATTGGAAATTGATTGCAGCATTATATACATACTTGTAGTAAGATTACACTTTTATCGGTGTGAAACGCATGTCCTTATTTAGACACCTTTTTAGGGTTAAATTACATTTGGATGTAAATATTACACTTTTCTGTGGGTCCACTTTGCGGATATCACGATACACCATCCCTGGGTGTAAATTTACTCATTGATGGCATTTTCAAAAAAAGTGTAAATGTATTTCAATATGGAATACTATTACTCCCTGGTGGTGTAAATGCATTTCATTATGATGTAATGTATTACACCTTGATGGTGTAAATGTTTTTCCCTATGGAGTAGCATTATACCTCGGTGGTGTTAAATCTACTGATTTAAGGAAACACGTGTAGAAAACTAAAAATTAAAGACCTCTATTTTAATTTTGCAGTACAGTACCTAAATCCGGCCCTGCAAAACGTTCCGTTGAACGTATGGACGACGTTTCTAACCATTTGCGCACACGCGCAACAAACGCACACCCATGCACAATCTTATATTGGTCGTAGCGGATACAGTGCAAGCAATTTGAAAAGGCATGGGACACTGACCCCTAGCCAAACTGAATAAAAGGCCATCAGTATATGTTTATTTGTGCCTTTAGTGACAAATTTAATTTTTTGTTTTATTTGGAGAGAGTGCCAATAATGCCGTAAACAAAACATCATATCAAATCAAAATTTGGCACATAAGATGGAATTACGAGTTATTCATTGGTAACCACAAATAATAAGGCAAGTGATCTTGCGATAATATTCAGTAAAGTGACTCAACCACGGAGTTGCATTAAACTTCTCTACTTGGTTGTACCGAAAGATACGAGTAGGGATGCGACAAACGTTTCATAGATGAAAATTTGTGGCTCCAAGGAATTTCATCAAAGAAAACCCAATTGGATCTAAAATGTTGATTGATACTTGGCTGGCTAAACAATCACATTTTGAAATAACTGTCCTTATCTGTTAGTAATATTCTTCAATGCAGTAAACATTAATATTTTCTTAAATTATTTAACAGCCTTACCCCAAAAAAGTACCGCATTCTCGGTTTATCTAATAAACACTTTCACCTTGTAACAGTGTTTTCATACCTGTAGCCAATGGAAACGATATTGAACCAAGTACCTATCTCCAATGGATTTTCTGAGTGAATAGGCAGAATGGGCACCTAAGATTAATATCAATGTTAGATCAGGCAATTAAAATTAGCACTGCATCATTCAATAGCAGTTAGATTAAATTTGTGTATGTTCTCACCAATGTTCCACAGCTAGAGCAAGTGGTCGAATTACCAGTTGAAATTTTGAACCTGGCAGTGACTGTCAACATTTCAATCCACCATGTCAGTGTCACAGAAATGAGCAATTTTAAGTCTGTTTTTTTGTACCTTTTGAAAGCACCAAGTTTGTGATGATTTGACAAGAGTAAATATGACCGTGTTTGCATTTATTACCAGTTGGTGCCAGATGTTGACCGACATGACGTTTGTTCCATTGATTTTAGCAATAAAGATCCAGTAAAATGGAGCAACACAGAGCTAACTCATTTTTGCTCAATTCTGCTCAATTTCACTAAATTTTTACTTGATTTTAAAACATATATTTGAATTAAAATGCAATTTTTAAATATATTGTTAATGTGTAAACCAAAAAAAATAAAATTCCATGTGTCATTTCAATTTAGTGCACATTGACTGCTGTTGGTTCGTCCATGTAATACAGTATTCGATCCACAGTTTGCATCAAAACAAAGTCCATAATGAAGGACCAGAAGAGATAGTAAGGCCAGTTATCAACACCAAAAGCAGCACAATGTCTAGCCTCAGTTGGTGGCTATGGCAAAACAGTTTAGGGGTTTATTGCCAGATATTGATATTTGTTTATGGACCACAAAGGATTGGGTCAAAGAGACCAGAGAATTCAGCTAAAAAAGAGGACATACAAAAAAATGAATCTATTGGGAAGGACTAGATAGGATAAAACAGGCTAACAGTAGGCCTGCTTTTGTTTCCATTCTCCAAGAGCAAGGAAACATTGCTGTGCATAGCCACAATAATCTCAAGTACAGATTAAAACTCAATTTCCAACCTTGGCAAGAGGCTGGAGTGGGGGTGTACAGCATACCTTGCAAAACTTGTGAAAGGGGGTAAATTGGTGAAACTCAAAGGGCTTTAAAGTACAGGATCGAGAGACACCAAAAAGCTATTGAAAACAAAGATGAGCATAGCGCCATTAACAAACACCTCCAATACCACCAAAGAACACGACATGGATTGGGGAAATGCAAAAATCATCATGAGTGAGCCACATTTTGAAAAAAAGAAGAATCCTAGAGGCCTATTTTATAGAAAAAGTAAGGTCAGATAATAGAGGAATGAATCAAAATGTAGGGCTCTCAGATCAAGTGTGGTGCAATGTGGCCATGGGAACCAGTATGGAGAACACAAGCAGGACAGAGGTCCTGGTTTCTCTTCATACTGAAATCAGAGGAAAAGAAATAGAAAGTTAGAGTGTAATAGAAGATAGTATGGTTACACACAGTGAGCCCACCAGAAGGAAGAACCCACCAAGGAAGTGCTCCAAACCAAAACCATAACAAGTGCACGTGTGCATGGGTGCATGTTTTTTGCATGTTTTTGCGTGTTTTACGTGTGTGCGTGTGTGCGCATGTGGTTAAAAACTTTCGCGCATACGTCAACAGAACGTTTTGCTGACATTTTTAGATTGTTTTGTGATTGTTTTTTGTTTTGTGATTGTGAGCAAAGTATGAAATGCAACAATTTTGGAAAAAATTCTTACGGAATTTATAGGACCAGGAAAAAAAGTTAAGATAAAAAAGCCAAAATTCTATTAAAATTGACAATAAATTTTAGAACACTTACCTGATATTTATAAAAAAATTGGCGTATTGTGCAATTCAAACAATCGTGCGCTCCTTGGAGGAAAAATAAAAATTAAACACCAAAATTCCCAAATAATACATGAAAAATTCCTTTTGATTAAACAATAAATACGACTAAATTAATTAAACAATCGGAATTTTTATAATAACAATAACAGATCATGAAAAACAGAATATAACAGTAGAGTTATTTCGAAATATTATGTAAACAAAAATGGTCGGCGCATATCAAAGGCTCACACGGACCAATGGAAAGGTAGCCTTCATATGTCATCAAACAGTACGGTATTCGAAAAGGATGTTTGCCTCAACTTTCAAACACGTATAAATAATCTAAATTTGCTGAAACTCATTAATATAAGTATTAACAACAACCAAAACCATATTTAAGTTAGTTGGAAAATTCTAGCAAATAGGGATAGCAGCGCCACCGCTATTTCCAATATGGCAGCTGCGGCATATTGATGACAATATGGCTGTCGGAAATTTCAAGAGCGAAATCTAATACTCGGGATTATTAAGAATTTCCAGGACTTAAAGATCGAATTCTGCAGGTAAAGCTACCTAAAAACAGTCGCATCGTTTAGATTTCAATGCGCAAATAATCTTGGGCTATGATCACTTTAGCGAATCGCTTTTTAGCTAAAATGATACGTCGCTGAAATAATCCATGCGAGATTTTTTTCGCTAAAAAGCGATTCGCTAAAGTGATCATAACCCGAAATAAGCAGCTCCATTTACAATTCGCTCGATAGCAATCGAGGCAGAAGCTGTAGCAACTTCACAATTTCAAAAATAAATCTTATTTACTTATTTTTCAGTTAATGTAAATTATTCTTTAAATTGAAAAATTGAGTCCATGAATAATTAAAAAAAGAAAATTATTTCAAACTGGTTTTGTATTCGTTTTATTTTATTTATCACAATAAATTACTTGGAAGTTGGATTTATATTTAGCCGCCATTTTATACACGCCCGTCGTCTGGTGGTGAAATTTATAAACAGTTGTTTGGCTGCTCACAAGATATTTATTTAGACTTACTTTTTAGAAATTTTGTGCTTGAAGAATTTATTGATGTTGTTGATGAATAAAAGTGTACAAGTACGATTGTAATGAGTATTAATTCGTTCTAAATCTTTCTTTTCTAGATTTTAAGTAGCGAAACGTTTTGTCACCAGGCGGTGCACGAATGAAAATGGACGCTTATATGCTCTTTTCCTGCGGTTTGTCTCTTCATGTTTGTGGAAAATATGATTACAATCGATGACATTTCAAAGAGAAACACGAGAAAATGAATTTGACGAGGTAAATCAAAAATTTCGTATCTCATATCCACTGATCTGATTGAAAAAATCAAAATGTTAAACTTTCGAATTCCCATCCTTTTTTTTTCCTTTTGTTTTTTGTTTCATCAAATTAAAATTATTTCAGATAAAAAATGACAGCGAAAGAATCCGAATCCTATTCTTCACAAGCTGTGTCGTCCGATGTCACAAAAGTGAAACATGCAACAGCTAGGTAATTTCAATATCAATATTTTCATTATTTTCATGAACCGGAACAACATGTTTCATAATTTGACGAGCCAGAACACTCTTCTGGTTTGCTTCGGTACATTCCGAGGCCTGCATGAGATTGGCTTTCTAAGATGATCTTGGAAAGTTTGAGAACTCTGGTCTAGGATGAAGGCCAAAAGAAAATTTGCGACTAATTTATTTTTGTGTGATCAACTGAATTTTTAATTTTTTATTTCTTAATAACTTTTTATGTTGATTGTTTTTACAATTAAAAATGCATAATTATTCAAGAAATGCACGAGTATAAACATAGATAAAGTGAGACTAAAAGTGTTATTCCAATGTCAGAAATTATTGCAAAGAATATTGAAATTGAACAGCAAAGGTGTGGTTGATTTTATTAAAAATCAACAGTAAATTGCACAGAATTAATAAACATTTGAATATATTTGCACTGTTTATATCAACGATGAATTAGACAGAATTAGAATAAATTTGTGCTGGATATTCAGGGCCGCAGAGAGCGAGGCCAGGCCTCGGTAAATAAATATTTTCCCAGGCTCCTGCCTGGTTCTCAGACATGGAAAACAAAATATTATTTTGACATAGTTGGGCCCCGGTTTCCCTTCGGAACTCTGGGCCTTGGTAATTTGTCCTGGCTTCAGCCCCCACTCGACGGCCCTGACCAAATCTTACTATATATAAAACGAATGTATGTGTGCGTGTGTTGGCAGATTTCAACAACAAAAGAGGCTCGATCGAAACCAGGTTGCAAATAAAGCAACTGGCACCCACCTAGTTAGATTAAATTTGCTTCCTTATTTTTCGTATCTTGACAAGAACAGGAGAACAAATAAAACGGATTGCAGTTAAAACAGAAAGGCCGAGCGTAAGACTGAAGATGTTGGCAATGTCGGAAATTAAAGCGACAACAGAATACTTAAATTCCTCGGCAATAGTTTCGATCTTATTGGTGGGAAAAAGAGCATTAATTATTAATAAATGTGGGGCAACAAAAGGCAAACTGAAATCATTGATTTTGTAGAAAGGTTGTTTACAAGGTGGTACACACAAACATTCCTTTTCAACATCAATTTTGGTGTGCATTTCATAGTACAAGGTTTGCACTGCTTTGGCTGTTGCTGAAGAATTGCAGAAGGCGACATTTTCTTTGATTGCAAATGGCATACTGTTGAATAAATAACGAAAAAAGTTATAGTGTTAAGGCAGGTTCATAAGTGTGCATCATGCACAAATTACGCTTTGTGGTGATGCTTTGCGTGTAAACTAGTTTGTAATTCTGTAGTGCTGTAATGCATGGAGGACAAGTTGAAATTTTTCAACTTCAAAGCATGTCCGCATGTGTTTTCAAAGTGGCAGTGCCCATGAACAACCGGCTGAATTCATGTTCCTGGGTGGCAAAATGATTTGCTTTTTGCAATATCTGTACAACATTTGAAATTTGTTGAAAATAGAAATTTGTCCATTTTTCAGTTTTCCTTTTTTCCATTCAAGATTCAATCAAAAAAAGAAAATCAGAAAAATGGACAAATTTCTATTTTTTTGTCCTAAATTTTTTATTTTAAATACAAGAAGTATGTGGTATATTTATTTTTTTCCCTAAATATAACAAAACGTATGGTCGCCGTTAGAGTATCGTTTTGTTTATCACGTCAACAAGGACCATATGAATCACCACGCATTGTGCAATGCAGCATTAACAACGCACAATGGCTAAAGGTGGTGCATTGCACGTTATTCAGACGCGTACGGAAGCGGAAACGCATGCCTATGAGCCAAGTTTTATTATACATGTTTGTCTCTAGCGTTTACCTGCACAATTGTTTAGTTTTTATTTTATTTTTTAGGCAACGGCCTTTACACTTGTAATATTCCGTTAGATTTGCATTGCACGGTTTGGTTTTGGTGTTGAGTCGATGTACCTGAAATGACCAATTAATTTTGGGAAACTTTCAGAAAAAAAATACAGAATACAAACATTTAGTCTTGTAATCAGAGCTTTTGTGGCCATTGAAGATGGCGCAGCAATATTTAAATCATATGAAAAATTAGGGTCTTCATTAGGAGTGAAATAAATCTGGAAACAAAGTGATTATGAGATAGTTGAAATCAGTCAATCATGATACACACTTGTGTTAAATCTGGTTTGAAAAGATTATCTGGCTCTTCTATGATTCCATCCAAAAACATTGTTAATAAATAATATTTTATTGAACCTATGTATAAACAGTTGTGCGTTTTATTGGTTTTAGGAGGCTAAATTTACTTGTAAATTACCAAAGGAATATTTAACGCAAGTTCCCTGTGGGTTGGGGAGGGAAGTATATGTCTGAACGTGAGATAGTTTAGCAGGAAATGGATTCTGAAAAATTTAAAATGAATTGAAAATTTTAAAATAGTGCTATTGACCTGGATATTTTGTGGATTTAATGTAAATTTACTTACAACTAATTGGATAAGACTTTGAGGGAGTGGTTCTACATAAGTTAAATTCCACAGCTCATTAACTGTTAAATTATTCCAATTGATGAGATCCAATATGTCTACATGGTATTTTGTATTGTTTTGCTTCCGCTCTTCGAAATACTCGGCTGTATATTCAAGAAGTGTTGGATTATGTGCTCCTCCACATACTATGATATTAGGAAAAGTCACATTAGCTGGATCTTCTATTGATACAGTCATTTGAATTTCTTTATTCAAATATAGGGAAATTTTTTTTTCAACTAAAAATCCACTGAATGCAAACAAACAAATGTACAGCAGGAAATATAAAATTTGGTTACAAGATATTTTGATTTTGTTTTTTGGT
Source organism: Strigamia transsilvanica (assembly GCA_034701245.1). Classification (NCBI taxonomy): domain Eukaryota; kingdom Metazoa; phylum Arthropoda; class Chilopoda; order Geophilomorpha; family Linotaeniidae; genus Strigamia; species Strigamia transsilvanica. Next base: position 420 of record JAQIXU010001632.1, on the reverse strand, counting down.
ATATTCAAGCCATTCAAGCATGCTTCAATTCTTCTGGTCAAATGAATGTTGTGATTGGTCAATTTCACCATATTCCAATTTGCAACAGTAAAAACCAAATTGATAAAAGAAAGTGAAGAGAGTCCTAACCAAAGACCAAGATTGCCACCAAAGTCAGACAACAGACTGATTAATTCGTACATCAAACGCTCTCTCAAAACTGTTGCATGATTGCCGTGAACGTACAAAACGAATGCAGGTTTATCATTGTCAGCGTGTTCGAATTCATATCTGGGATTAAAATCTATGGCTTCACAGCTTCTGGTACAATTGCAATCGACTTGTGGTGTCGGTCCCATAATATTGACACGGTTTTCTTTCCACATTGTTACAGTTTCTTCTGAATTGTTGCAGAGCTCGAGGAGTTTTCCTTTGGAATAT
>JAQIXU010001631.1:0-16126 GCA_034701245.1 Strigamia transsilvanica | reverse complement strand
TTTTTCAACGAGACTGACGTGATTTAGAGATTGACCCTAACCCTGAATTTCTTTTTAGGAAAAAACATTGATTTTTAATCAAATGGTGTTGATTTAAAGTCTGTTTTTTATAAAAACTTCTTTGTTCAGACTGTTAACGATGGGAGGCGAGGAGGTTAATTGCTCGTATTTTTCAATCAAGTTATCATACATCTCTGTTTCATCCCCTCGGTTAAAACTTTTTTTAAATTCCTAACCTAATTAGTAACATCCTTTCTGGTTGTATAAAAGGCAGACGAAAAAATGATATTTTATCAGTTTTTTCCCAGCCTTAGCTAGGAGAGCAACCAGCAGCAGCAAACCAGACTGAAGAAAACCAGGCCTAGCTATTTTACGGATCTTCTCCATTTGGTAAGATAAATTTATTTTTTAATTTTAATTTTTATTTTTTAAAAAAAATTTCTCTTTAATTTCTATAGTGATCCTGAATCGCTATATGGCTGCCCAGATTTCGGCCGGTAACAGTTTCCCGCTAGGGGGAGGCAAATTCGTAAGCATCACCAAATTCAACAGTAAGGTGTATTTGCATCTGCGTCACTTTAATACCAGCGAGCAGGGTCTCCTATTCCCAACGAAAAACGGGATAAGTTTTGATGCGGATAATTTCACTACATTCTCCCAGTGCTGGGACGACATCAAACGTCAACTGAATCGTATAAAAAAAACGAGCGAGGCTGATATCAATATCCCCATAATTGGTGATACAACTGTAACAATCACTAAGCGTGCTGGTGAATGCGCCCGTGTGATAATAACGAAAAGCATCAACGAGAAGCAGGTAGCTCTAACCCACTCCCAATGGAAGCAGCTTATGAAATATAGACCCACCATCCTCGCGGCGATGATTGCTACAGTACGAGAAATATTGGATGATGCCGCCCCCGCTGTCGAGCAAGAAGCCCCCGTCGAACACGATTCAGACTCCGACGACGAGAGCAGCGATACCGACGACGTTCCTATCATTAACGAGAACCCTGAGAAGAAGCAACAGAAGAAGGGGACCAAACGCGTTCAAATCGACCCTACTCAAGAAGTTCCGAGTAAATCAGCCAGAGTTAAAAGCAACGACGATTCGAATGATGATAACGAGCCCGGATATTCACAAGCAGTGATCTGATCGGGATAGTTCAATTACTCGATAACTTTTACTGTGTAATCTATATTCAGTATTCGTATTTAGTACTGTTTTTATGTAAACCTAGTAAAATAAACTTTATACACCAAGGAAAAGAAAAATGGATTATTTCACGGAGCAAGATGATGAATTCTTTAACAATCCTGTTACAATACAAGAAATTGATCGTATTATAGCAGACTGTTACGCCGGGTTTAATGAGGATGAAGCCGAGTTTACAGATCCTGCGTTTCTATCTCGGTTAGACGAATTAGAAGCCGAACACTTTCAAACAGGCGGTGCTACTAATAATAACAACGATTTCAACCAAGCCGGATCCAGTGGCGTACAACAGCAGCAGTCACAACAACAGCAAGAACAGGACACTGTGAGTAGCTACGATTATGAATCGATGTTCGAGATTGTTAGCATAAAGAATTCGAAAGTTGCTAAACGATTCGGAGTCAGCGGAACTGAATTTAATATAAAACTGAAACCCGTTGTGAACAGTGATATCGAGAGACTGGCCAAAGGTGATGTGCTGGCCATGACGGAGCTAATTTTCGATGCAATGTTTAACAGCTTATTCAAAATAATGGGCCATTTTGATTATATTGGTTGTGTTGTTGATTCTCCAGTGTTCGACTATGGCGGCGTGTATGCGCCGTTCTGTAAAAAAGAACTATGGTGTACCGAACGGATTATGGTAGGACTACAAAAATTAGCGCAAAGTAACAAGTTGATATCCCTGGATGGCACGCTTACGGTTCAAATAACAACAGTTTGTATACCAAAAGGTGGGTCGCGGAAATGTCGTTCTGTATCAAAGCTTTTTCTCGAAGAATGGCTGTCTGCCAAAAAAAGTGTAATCATGATCCGAAATAATGATGAGCTTTGTGTAGCACGTGCCATTGTTTGCGGCATTGCCCGATTGGAAAACGATCCGGAATATGGGAACATACGTAAAGGCAGAAAAATACAAACTGCTCGAGCTAAAGAATTGCATAAAAATGCCCAGGTCCCGCTCGGTAAATGCGGTCTGCAAGAGATTCGTAAGTTTGAAACTTATTTAGCTAAATACCAATTTTTTGTGTTTACTAACGAGAATCAAATTTGGTGCGAGTTGTTATACTCAGGAATAGCTCGTGATAAACAGATATTTATACTGCTGTATCACGGGCATGCATCATTGATCACGTCTATTACAGGGTTTCTCGAGCGCTCTTATTTTTGCAATAAGTGCGGTAAGGGGTACAATAACAAACAACCCCAACATTCATGCGAGAGCACATGTCGATCATGTAAAAATAGAATGTTCTGTACAGTGAAAACATGGACCCCGTGTTCATTATGTCGGCGCGTATTTAAAAGCGTCGAATGTTTTGATGCGCATAAACAAACAAGCAGTCATGGTTCAACCTGTCATAATTGGCAGAAATGCATGCATTGCTGGAAAACCATCGATACGCGCAAAGTTCATTCTTCAGACGTTTGCGGGAAAACTCGATGTAAAATCTGTCGTCGTGTGATTACTGCTAATGTACACCACGAATGTTTTATACAGGTTTATGAACCGACTCAACAGCGGGACAACCCGCAGTTCCTATTTTACGACTTTGAAGCGAGTCAATCCCGCCTCGCTGATTTTTGCGATAAAAACGGTGATGCTGTTTATATTCACGATGTGAATCTATGTATTTCGAAAATCGTATGCGACATTTGTAAAAATTTTGACACTGAAGTTGCTTGCGAATACTGCGGTGGAAACCGGTTACAGGTTTTTGAAGGCTCGAACGCGTGCGAGAATTTCTGTCAACACCTGTTTAGGAATTACAGAAATAAAAACTTGACAGTGATCGCGCATTATTCACAAAATTATGATTCGAACTGGATTGTCAGGTATTTACTGGAAAGGGGCCAGATACCGAAGACGACTTTGAGGGGGCACAAAATATTATTTATGAGTTATGATAATATCAGGTTCGTAGATTCATTTTGCTATTTATCGTCTTCGCTTTCAAATTTACCCGGGTTTTTTGGTATCACTGAGGTCAAGAAGGGCTTCTATCCCCATTTTTTTCCTAAAAAACTCTCTGATAATTATATAGGGGCATACCCCTCTCCTGAATTTTTCGGCGCCGACCAAATGATGCCCAGTAGACGAGAAGAATTTATGGCATGGTATGCTGCTCGTAAAGACGAGACGTTTTATATGCGCGATGAGTTGATTTCCTATTGTAAATCGGACGTGGAAGTACTCAGCCGTTCATGCATGAAATTCCGTGATTTATTTATGGAAAATAGCGCTGGTGTAGATCCACTTACACACTCGTTTACGCTCCCAGCGGCTGTGAACTTATTGTTTCGTCGGAGGTTTCTAAAACCTGATCAAATCGCTCTAATCTCCCAAGATGGTTTCCAACCTGCGCGTAAGTATAGCGTGATTGCTATAAAGTGGCTTTCCTGGTTGATGAAACAGGACCCGCGTTTAGATATAAAACATGCTAGAAGCGATAATGGTGAAATGCAGGTGATGGGGCATTTCGTTGACGGGATCGACCTTAACTCGCCTGGCCTCAAACGAATATTTTTTTATCACGGGTGTAGCTTCCACGGGTGTTTGACTTGCTTTCCCCATAGTCGTTATGAAAATGGGGCATTTTCCAATCTCACAATTCACGATTTATATGAAAAAACACTTTACGAAATGATTTCATTCGAAAACGCGGGTTACGAGGTCGTCCAGATTTGGGGCTGTGAATTTGATTCACAAATCAGGACCAACCCAGAACTCAAAGAGTTTATACAGTCTTTTGATTACATGGATCCAATTATCCCAAAACTGGCATATTTTGGGGGTCGAGTGGAAGGTCATCGACTTTACTGTGAGAGTCAGGGTGATCTAAAAATAGAATATAAAGACATCTGTAGTCTTTTCCCGTTTCAGATGAGAGACGGGATTTACCCAATCGGTTTCCCCCGGATTATAACCAACTGTGACGGTTTAGATATTTCAACCATATGTGGGTTAGTTAAAGCGACAATTCTCCCTCCGCGAAATTTATTTCACCCGGTCCTGCCGTATCGATTTAATAAAAGACTTTATTTTCCGCTGTGTAAAACATGTGTTATACAGCAAAGCCCTACTTGTCGTCACTCTATCGATCAACGCTCAATTACAGGAACTTGGGTGCACTTAGAAGTTCTTAAAGCTATGGAAATGGGTTACCGAATTATAAAAATACACGAAGTTTGGAATTTTTTAAATGTTGCTAAATTTGACCCCGCGAATAATGAAAACGGACTGTTCAAAGAATACATTGACCTTTTTCTAGCCCTGAAACAGCAAGCTTCGGGGTTCCCACCAGGGTGTGTTGATAAAGAAAACTATGTAAAAAATTATCTTGAAAATCAGGGGATTCAGCTAGATTTAACGAAAATCGAGAAAAATCCTGGGTTACGCACACTGGCTAAAGTTTGTCTAAACAGTCTGTACGGTAAATTTGGTCAAAGAGTAGATATGGATCAAGTCTCGTACTGTAAACATCCAAAAGATTTTTTTTCTATTATTACGAACGATACATTGGTTTTAAAAAGTATTAATTTTGTAAATGATGCGATTTTGCGAGTGCAGTGGAGTAAAAAAACGGATTTTGTAGAGGCAGGTAAACACACCAATGTGGTTATCGCTGCTTTCGTGACAGCGCAATCTAGACTCGAGCTGTATAAATATTTAGAAGCGCTAGGAGAACGGGTTCTTTATTGCGACACCGACAGCATTCTGGCCCTTACGTCCCCTTTAGACACCTACCAAATACCCACGGGGGTTTTTTTAGGTGAGATGGTCGACGAATTAAGTGATTACGGGCGTGGTTCGTACATCAAACGCTTCGCATGCGCCGGGGCTAAAAACTATGCTATGGAGATTTATTCAACCAAAGACGATTCGTGTAAGGTAATAGTAAAAGTGAAGGGATTATCGCTGAATTACAGTACCAGCGAACAAATCACGTTTGAAACCGTGAAAAATATGATCTTCAACTATAAAAAAAAACGGGAAATTATAACAGTGAACCCACGAAAAATATTCCGTAAAAACCTTAGAGTTTACACACGACGAGAGGAAAAAATTTATAGGTTTTACATGACTAAACGTGTGATTGTAGAGGAAAACGACTGGCGGACTTACCCATTCGGGTATTTTAAGAAAGCTAATCACGCCTCTAAGCGTGTCTTATCACCTGTAGCATTTAGCTCAACATCTAAGAAAACACGCGAGGTATTGAACTAACGTTTTTTAAAAATTTATTTTTTCTTTTTAATATCTTATTTTTAAAAAATTTACCTGCTTTTTTAATTACATTCAAGTGTTTTAAAAAAGAGCACTCGCTCGGTATATATTTTACTTCTTTTTTTTTTTTTTTTACGTGTTTATACAAAGTGTCGAACTAATGTTTGTTTAAATTTATTTTTTCTAAGCATTTTCCTGTTTTTTCTGTTTTTGTTTTTTAATAACACGTTTTTTAAATTTGTTTATCTCGATAACATTCACGCGTTAAAAGCGTTTAGTATGTATTTTTACTTATTTTATGTCTTTACGTAACCCCCACTTATAACCAGTAGTGTATCGCTGTAACTGTTATTCTTATTTTACTATTATTATTACCGTCATACGATTTACATTTTTTATTTTTTATTTCTTATTTTTTATTTTTCAATTATTTCTGTATAAAAACAAACACTCGTAATTAAAAAACAATTATTTTTAAAAAGAAAAAAAACTAAATCAGTGATCGTCGAATCTATCCGCAATAGCTAGCCGTGAGTCCGTAACTACACGATGCGGCTTAAACGTCGGCATCGGTGTTACCAAAGCCGTGTCCCTGCTCGGTGGTGAAGCCTCCAACATGTCAGCGCTTGAATCATCACTCCCATTTTCAGTAATGCCGACTTTAACTATGAATAAAAAACAAATAATAAATAAATAAAAAGCGTTTTTTTTCTGATGAAAACACGGTATAATTAATTTTTAACTTTTTTCCATAACGTTTTTTGATCTCATTAACCGAGAAAAAAGACTCGGAACATGACCGGAAACGTTAAATTTTGAGCACTTGCCTCGGTTTTTGAAACCAAAACCTTACAAAACACCCGAACAAGACAGTTAAAAAACAGAAAAAAGTTACAAACAAACCTCCAGTCGCGTAACCACAACCGAACGAGACACCAACAACCAGCAATAGGAAGCAGATGATTATCTGTTTTTTTGATAATCTGACGGTTATCGTACCTCCATCCCCGCCTGTTTGCTGAAAAAGAATTTTTTTTTTTTTTTTTTTTTTTTTAAATATTGTTATTAAAAAGAATTAAAAAGTACTAGATTTAACACTTTTTCATTACTTTATCATACGCATTGTTCACATCAGTCGCTAATTCGGCAACAGCTACCACCGTATCAACGATTTCGGTTATTTCCACCATTGTTGCGACGAAAAATAAAGAAAGGATTAGACGATGAAGCGAAAAAAATAATAAATTATGTTAATGAAATTTTGTTATAACCCTGGTGGTAAAAATAAATAAAGTTGCTCCTGTATTTTATATTAATTTCATTTAACGCTCAGGCATCACCTAACCGTTTATAGTTAGCATATACAAATTTAAAAAATGATGTTGAAAGTTTTCCCTCGCGTTGTTTGCTATAATTATCGGGTGATAGGATAAAACTTTTGCATCAATTTTTAAATTTCGCGTCTCGGTTTTTAGGGAAAACCAGGTTTTAGTACGACCCGGATGTTTGATCATCGAGTCGATGTTCCGGTTTTTTTTGTTCTTTATTTCAAGATGCGCGTGAAAAATGTTTTCGGTGTTTGTTTTTTTAATTTAACGTATCAATCCCGTCGTAACGCCGGGACAGCGAATGCTTCAACCGAATCAGGCTATTTTTTAAGCATACCCGTAAGTTTTTTAAAAGTTTCCTGAAGTTTTACCATCTCGAACATCGCTTATCGATCACGCCTGTCCGGACGCATCGGCATGTACGCTTCGGGTGTATCCCACGTTCATCGGTTTCCTCATACTTTTTTAAAAAAATACTAACGAGCCGTTTCATATTCATCAACAATAAACAGCAACAAGGACAATGAGGATTGATTGTTTTATTTCAGGTAAGTTTAGTCGGTATTTTTGCGCGTAATTTCTCGATCGAGTTCTCGGTCGTTAGAGCGCATGAACTTTCAAATTTTTTAGGCCTATGATCATGATGATACGTTTTCGTTCGAATGCGGGATGTTTTTGTTTGACACGAACGAAACGGACGAATCATCAACAGTTACGACAAGGCGCTCGGTAACACGTGTAAAGTATTTTTTCAAGTATGGCCTTAATCTTTATTTTCACTACAAATTTTTATCTCTCTCTCCCGATCATTAGTGTACGAGGATTTCAGAGTTAAGGGACTTAGCACTCCGAGTGTGGTTCGCGTGTTACATCCAGATATTTTCGACGATTTGGAGCCTGGATTACCGCTCCCGATGCGTTCGCATCGTAGAAACAGCTTTTTTTTTTCATAGGTTATTCACGCGAGTTGTTTTTCCTCGCGTCCTTTTATCTTAATTCTTGTTTTTCAAAACTCGGGTCGTGAAACTCTGTTAAATTTAAGTTTTTGGCTGGTTCCCATCATATATTCAGTGTTATCCATTCAGGTTTTGCGAGGAATTTATTTTTTATTTTTTTAATATTATTTTCTCGCATTATCAAATGGAATCTTCTGTCATTGCATTGACAGTCGTATTATTTTTGGTGCGGACTCTCCACACTAGGTGGCCTGAACCGTACGGTCAGTTATAGACTAGGCATCCGGGGCCTCAGGAGGTATTAAGCCCGACTAAGCCTTGACTGATCCAGTGTTTAGCGATCTATTAGTGATCGATAGCCCAATTCGAGGTTTTTCCGCATCGATCATCGATTATTAAAATAAAACGCGATTAATTAATTAATTAATTAATTATCATTATTATTATTATTATTAATAATTATCATTATTATGATTATTTTTTATATATTTTTGAAAATCGCGTTTTATTTCGTTTTTTTTCTCTAACGTTTTTTTTTTTTTACAACCTGCGTTACCGTAAAATAACATCAGCCGCCGACCCTCGATACAGCGACGCGTATCCGCGTCGCTGTATCGAGGGTCGGCGACTGCACCCCCACCCGCGCGCGGCGGTTAGCCATCGGGCGGGGAATGCGAACGCGTTGAAATTCAGCCATGCGATCGTGATTATTTAGCTAGAAACGAACGCGAGTCGAGTTCATTTTCGAGTTGGTAGACGTTTAGACTAGATGTCAGGTCACGAGCGTACCGAGATGAGGAACAAGCTGGCTTTTGCCATCGTAAGTTTCACATTACTCGTGTTAGAAATAATTATTCTAACACTTGGTTTTACGATGGAAACTACGGTGATGGTATCAGCACCAACGCAGAATTTTACCCGAACGGTCATCGTCGTTCCAAACGATTGCGTCGCGAGCTATGATTTGGGCAGCGATCGACGAGTGAGTGTTTGCTCGCACGAAGGGAAAGTCGTGATCGATATACGACAATTTATCCGTGACACAGCTACGATAAAAGGAATAAGCATGAGTTTTAACCAATGGCAAAAACTCATGGAATTAATTCCTCAGATTCGAACAGAACTCGACTCGCCGACTATAACGACAACGAGAATAGCGAAAATGATTGATAGTTAAATATATGTATTTTTATGTTTTTTGGTTTAAAAAAAATAAAGAAATACGTAAAAAAAATTATTATTATTACCGTTTATTTGTGCATACTTGAGGGATACAGGAAGCGTTATACATTTGCGCGATTGCGAAATTAAATTTATTTTTAACGAATCTAACTACTTTCGAATCGTTACTTTTATAATCGGAAGGAGTAAAATTTGATAAAACACGATTGAAAGTTTGATTATACCCACATAGATGGTACAGAATAAATATGCAGTAGTGACCGCAGACTACACTACAGGGGTCCTGGTAACAGTTTCGATTAACGTGGTACGCCCCACGTCCATTTCTTGCGATAAAATGTTCGATTTCCAACGGTGCGTGCGCGCAGTACTAGTCATAAACGATAGCGTCACCCTCTTTACTGAAATATACGCTTATCCAATGAGAACCCGGTTTTGTGTGAATATCTAAATTAACCACAAAAGCGCTAGGCGTCGATCTAGGGATACGGGTCGGTAATAAGTCGATGGGGAATACACCGCAAAACGTGGATCCGAGCGCAGAACGAAGAATTCGATCGATTTGAATCGAATTCATGGTTAATGATTAAAACTCGGTGATGACATTCCGTGCTGCATCCACCTCTACTATGCTCTGAAACTGGCCGTAGACTATCACACTCAAAGTTTCGGCTAGAGGTTCGCTGAACCTCAAATCGATTCTAACCGTCCCCTGCTTGATCAAATTAAAGTGTGACCCTGTCGCCGCACCGTCTTGACTTAAGTCAAACGCTAGAAAGCAGTTTCCGCCAAAACAATAATCGGTGTAACTAATCCCGATTCCTAAATCTTTATCACTACGGTTTAACGCTTGGTGTAGCCCTACGTATTCACGCGCTGCGTAACAATTGGTAAAGTCGGGTTGGTACGGTGTTGCTGGTATAGTTTTCCCGTCCATGAGTAGGGAAGCATAGCTTAAATTAAAGTGATCGAAATTGAAGGGGTTGGTATTATACGTGCCGTTACTGCCATTGTTAGTGATTAAACCGATCACGATTAAATTAGGGTACTGGCCTAGATAAATATTGTTCAGGCTAGCATCACGCTGAGCAGCAGGGATGTTGATCACTTTGCATTCGACTCTTTTAATCGGGTACGTAAGATTTTCCCCCCTGCTCAGCTGTTGAGCATGTTTCACTACAAGACGGGTGCTTGGTCGTACTTTTTTAACGAATAAACTCGCATTTTCGATCGTTGTGATATAATCAGCGCCAGCATCGGGTGAAAGAAGGCAAAATGCGTTCGTGCTACGTGTTAAACGGAGTCGCATCGTCACTCCCGAAATTAAATACTTATTTTGTAAGAACATGTCCGCGTGTAATCGACCGAACATCTGCAGTTTGCCGGTTTCTCCGGTTGTCACTAAACGCGAGTAACGTTTCACGATTCCGTAATGTTCACGCTCAGCAAAATTCTCAGTAGGGTCCAGCACACCTGCCTGCCCTCCGTTATCTTTGTAATACATTTCACACGACATTTGAGAGTGTTTCGCATCTTCAGAAAAATTCAATACATTTTCGATATAGCTACGAAATGCGTAGCAATTATCCGAAGCGGAAACTAGCTTATCGTTTAAATAGAGATCTAATTGGCTGAATAACGAATGGAGGAATAAATTTACAGGCGCTACTTTACTACCAGCAACAGCTGCTACGGGAGGGACGGCATTTGGGGCAGCGGTAACGGGTCTAGTCAGGGCAGTGCCATCGCCTTTGGTGACTTTCACATTTAAAAGTAGATAAGTTTCAGCTAAATTTAGGTATTCCTCCGGATTTCCCGTAATTGAGAACTCGAGCGGTTGGTTATTAGTAATTGACGCGACGGGGAAATACGGACACCAGTAATTATTCTCAACCGTCACCTGAGTCAAGGGTACCCCGAACAAATCCAGAGCTTCCGTAGTACCTTCAGAGGACATCTGATGTGGGAAAAACGCCATGATCGAAATATATGTTGCTGTTGTTTTTTTTAAATTAAAAATTAAAAAACCGAGTAAAAAATCGAGACGAGATTCGTTGGGGAACTAGTGGAATATATCGTCTATCTTGGTTGTTGTAGCTTTTCTTTTTTTCTGTGAGCGACGAGATGTTTTTTTCTTTTTCCGACCTTTAGGCTTAGAGGTGCGTATTCCGCGAAGTCTCGCGAACAAATGAGCCCCACCTCGTTGCGCTTTTCTTGTCTTAAGATTCACACGCGTTGATTTCTTTCGTCTACCCTTTTTCCGATACCGACGCCCACCCGTTTGAATTCTCAAGTTTTTCAAAAAATCGGCTTTGACCCCGCCTTTGCGTCCTCTTCTTTTCTTAACCGTTCGTTTCCCCGAACCCGGCAGCTCTGTTTTTAAACTAGTGGATATCGACGACGTCGTCAACGGAACGACCGTTCTATGAGCATTACCATTCGACACCCCGAGCCTTCCATACCCTGATTGGTATCTAGCGCCTCTATAGACGGGAACATTGAGTGAACCGCCCGCTTGTTCGAGCAAACAATACTTGTCTATACAGGAACGCTCATCCGCGCTGTACGGGTACCGCATGTTTAACGAGTCAGTAGGAGCTGCGTCTGAAATGTAGTGTTGTAACGACTCGCCCGCTTTGAAATGAGATTTTCTGACCCATGTGATCTCTTATAAATACTTTTATCGATTGAAATCTATGCATCGATAACGGTTTGTAGAAGGGTGGGTCGAAACTTCGTGATTCGAATTGACCATGCTCTTTTCCCTGTATCTGAATCACTCTCAAAAGAGGAACCGTGGTATCTCCAACGATGTTAGGCTGGATCACATCTGTGTATACATACACATTTTTAAAACCTAATTGCGTGTGAATGGAGCGCTCTGCTTGAACAGTTTTTTTCAAAATTATTTTTCCACGAAAACCTAATAACATTCCTAATTCATGGTCTAAAGTAATCTGCTTGCCCTCGCTCACATTGATCGTGACTTTCCCGTCCGAATTGTTTATCTCGAAAAAAACCCCATCACTCAATTTTGACGCGGTATTGTTTAAAGCATCGATCAGAGATTTTACATCCGAAAAATAGGTGTCAGGGAGCAGTCGATTGGTCAGTGAGTCATCTCGCTCGTTTTCCATCGTGATTAACCATCGTTTCCCGTTCACATTATCCTGATTCAATCGTGGGTAATTTGAGGCGATAATTGTATCGCTCAAATAAAAATCTTCGTTTCGTTGATCTACGTTAAACCCCAGGGTGTATGCTAAATCCGTAGGGAGACGGCATTGACAATCACCGGCGAGTTTTAATTTCATTCTACCCCTTTTTTCGACCCACTCGAACTGTAACCCTGAATCCTTTTCATCAACAACATACTTATTTAAAAAGCTGGTAAAGTGCTGGAACAGAGCATCCTCGTTCAAGTTCGCTGGTGCTAAATATGGCGGTAATTGCATACTCGTTGTAGGGTTATCGAGAATATCGAGATTTATCCTCGACGCGTTTATAGAAGTTGACCAGCTTGTTGGAAAGATTATTTCGACCAATGCGACCTCCCATTTACCGGATAGCTCAATGTACTTTGGTAAATAGGTATTGTACTCATTAAGAGTGTTACTGGGAAAATAGGTCATGGAGCTATCTGAGGGTAGAGTCAAATAAAATTGTTCCTCCATTATGACGTTGAATGACCACCTGGTAGAGCTACCCTCGCTCCCTCCTCAAAGCTCTAGAACTAGGAATAGTCCCTCACTCGCAACGATCTGATTTTTTTGTTCGCGTAGGTGTATATATACGACCCATATGCATCGGTCACTGTTCATTCGATGTTCGTTACTTGACTCGTTAATGGCTACATTTAAAGCGCCCTTTAATTGTATGGTGGCCGGTCCTAGCGGCTGTGGAAAAACGGAATTGCTCAAGCGGATCTTGCGTCATGCTGATATAATGATTGACCCGCCACCTCAGGAGATAAACTGGTACTACAATCTCTGGCAGAGTTGGTACCCTGAATTTTCGGATAAAGTCAATTTTTATCAAGGGCTTCCAGACGTTCAAAGTTTAGATGCAACGTCGCGAAAACTATTGATCTTAGATGATGCTATGGAGAGTGTTGATAAAGATATCGCGTTATTATGGACTAAAATCGGGCATCATATGGGGACGAGTTGCTTTTATCTCTGTCAAAATGTATATCATCAAGGAAAACAGCAGCGCACATTAGCTTTAAATTCCCATTACCTGATACTATTCAGGAACCCTAGGGACGAAGCGCAAGCCACACGGGTGGGGGCGCAGATGTTCCCCGGTCGCCGCGCCTATTTCGCATCTGCTTTTAAAGACGCAACATGTGAACCGTGGGGGTATCTATTATTAGACTTCAGGTCAGACACTCAGGACGATTTAAGGGTTAAATCGAACATATTTCCGGGGGAGCTTACAGCGGTTTACGTATAAACCTTTATTTTCATGAATCAGGTCACCTACATTTTAGTTCAATATCAGCCATGAAGCGGTTAAGACAGCACGCGGCGCTCCTACATGCTATCTCTCATTTAAATAAGCTTCAACTCAAGGCTATTCTGAAACATGCCGATAATAAGTTATGTAAAACAATTTGTGAGATTTGTTTAAATGTTTTAAAAGGGAATGTAGCTCTAACACCCGCGCAGAAGAGTAAACTCAGTCGTAAGAAGCGTATCCTTCGAGGCTTAGCTAAACGCCAGACAAGTGCACAAACGAGAAAAAAGTTAATCGTGCAAACGGGCGGGTTTTTACCTGTCTTATTAGCTCCCTTAATCGCCGCTGCAGGGAGTTTATTCAGCGGCTTCGTTCGCGACAAAGTCAAGAAAGCGCCCAAAGTCAAGAAAGCACGCAATGGCCAAAAAACTTCTAATGGTGCCTCAGGAACTTATGTCAGCGCTGCAACAGAAAACGCTGCAACCTAATAGATATGAATATGATGCTGTAGAACCTCATTATCGGAAACTTATCTCAATCGAAAATGACATCCATACTGTCTTAAACGATTCGCAACTGGACGAAGATTTGAAAGCCAAATTAGTTACACGTTTACAAGCCCAATTCGGGAATTTCAAGGGACAGATTAGAGCTCAGATGTCACCACCTCAGGCATCCGCGTCAAAAGGTAGCTCGAAGGCATCGATCTTAGATTCACGATTTTTTGTTGGAATCCCAAAAAGAAATATAGAAAAAACGGAGGCATTACTACAAATTATAAAATCGGAACCGCGAATTGATTACAACGAGAGAGGCGAAATAATCCTGGATAACAAGGTTATACCCTTCTCAAACCTGAATGACTTACTCAATTTTGCTGCACGTAAACGGAAAAATGTTAATACCCCCGATGGACTCACAGAATTACTTCCGGTTCTTTGACAATTAAATATCGGGAATGAAATAATTGGTAATGAAGATATGCAGGATATGATAAAAGGGCGCAACGCAGCAGCATCGTATCATACAACAATCGAATCAGACGAAGAAGAGGAACCAGTTTCGTTTTCTCAACTACCACAAATTACGACTCGAACGTCAACCCCTACCCCTAAACCCCGGAGTAGATTTCCATGGGTGAACTATTGAAGCAAATTTATTTTAACCCCGAAGATCCGGCGGGGTTTGGGAGTGTTACGAAATTATACGATGCAGCCCGTCATAGAGGCTTACAAATCAGTCGCGAAGAAGTACGTGATTGGTTGAAACGCCAGGATACATATACATATCATAGACCCGCTACATATAAGTTTCAACGATCGAAAACCATTACCGGAGGGATCGGGGTGCAGTACCAGGTGGACCTCGTTGATGTAACGAGGCTATCAAAGCATAACAATGATTTCAAATACATTTTAACGACGATCGATATTTTCTCTCGAAAGGCATATGCTGAAGCAATAAAGCGGAAATCTAGCCAGTATGTGGTGGAGGCTTTTAAAAAAATATTTGCACGTGCAGATCATATACCAGGATTTGTTCAGTCAGATAAGGGTTTAGAGTTTCTGAATAAACCTGTACAGGATTATTTCAAAAGTCTCGACATCCGCCATTTCACATCAGAAAATGCAGATACTAAATGTGCTATTGTTGAACGCTTTAATCGTTCTTTAAAGGAAAGAATGTGGAGGTATTTTTCGAGTAGGGGAACGTATCGTTTCTTAAACGTGCTTCAGGGGTTCATAAAATCGTATAATAACTCTGTCCATCGTACAATAGGGGTAAAACCAAATGAGGTAACTCACTTGAATCAAAAAAAAGTGTTCAATTATCAATACCTTAAACCGTTAGGAAATAAGATGAGAAAACCTATCTTTAAACTCAAAGTAGGGGATCAAGTACGCATTAGTGGTGAGAAAGTCGCTTTTAAAAAGGGGTATGAAGGGTCCTGGTCAGAAGAAGTCTTTTACATCAGGGAAAGAGTTTACCACGATGATAAACCAGTTTATAGATTACGTGACTTTAATAATGAGGCATTGAAAGGTACATTTTATGAAAAAGAGTTACAACATGTTATTAAAGAGGAAACAGATTTATATGCTGTAGAGAAGATTTTAAAACAGAGAGGTAAAGGTGATAAGAAAGAATATCTAATTAGATGGGCGGGTTATAGTGCAGCGTTTGATAGTTGGGTACTGGCTAAAAATCTAGAAGATCACCCTCCGGGTTAAATTTAATATGTACTGTAATCGATCAAAATAAAAAGAAAATGTGACATATTGAAGTTTTTAATTATTTTTAACATCACATTCAACTGTTAAATTATTTTTTAAAAACGAGTAAAAAACAAAAAATAAATTAATAAAACGATTTTCCTGATCCTGGAACCCTGGAATGAAGTCTTTGGCAGTAGATGACGTCTGTGTTCTCTCTATATCATGACATACTCATGACCTCGCCCCCCTCATACAGTGGCAGAGGGGGTCAACAGGTGGGAGATAGTATTTACTATATTCATAATCCATTTCTACTTTTTAATGCAATGAAAGACAAAACATAAAGTTCAAAATGATAAAGTTTATTTATTTTTTCCAGTAAATAAACAAATAAAAATAAGGATAAAATTTAAGAAAAAATAATTACAAAGTAATAATAAAGTAAATAAAAAAATGTAGAACAAATATATAAAAAAGTTTTTCTTCCTCTTAGTGCGTGATTCCAGGTCTTAACGTTTTATACCGTCGTCGGAAACCCGGTC
>JAQIXU010001630.1:0-16129 GCA_034701245.1 Strigamia transsilvanica | reverse complement strand
TTTTACGTAAATAAATGACTGAATTCTGCACATTTTAGTCTTTTTTTCGTTTTACACGGTTTTACATAGCAAAATCCGAGATTTCGATATACACGGTTTTGTGCGGAACCGAACTTCAGTGTAAATCGAGGGATAGGTGTATTGCATGAACCTGAGTCATAATTTGCTCCTGCTGCTTTTAAAATGTGACCAATATTTTCTAAAGCCTGTAATAAGAATATTGCTGTTATTTAAACTAGTATTGGTGATCACAATGTGTTTCACCTGTTGGGCTTGTACATCTGCATCCCCATCCACAATACACCCAGAAACTGGATCCATTCCAAGCTGTCCTGATATGTACAAAGTTTTATTGACTAAAACAGCTTGACTGCAAAGAAAAATAATATTTATGAAATCACATTAATCACAATGGGATATTGAGATGTAATTAAAATTTGTTGTTATTGCCTGAATGGTCCAAATGCCTGTGGAGCATCATGTGAATTTATTATTTTTCTTATTGTTATAGCTGGTGACAGAGTTCGATTTCGATGTCGACGATTAAAGAAGTGTGTAAACATGAAAATGAGCCATGAGAGTAACCGGATTATTTATTCAAGTTAACACAAAAGAAACAATATGCGGGGTGACATCTATTGAGTGTTTTAATAAAGTAACAATTTTCGTTATTTGCGGAAATATTTGAAAATCTAGGAAATTAGGTGAAAATTAAGAAATTGCGTGCAAAAATCTCGTTTAAATAAATTAAAAATATCATACTAAATCAACCCAAATTACTCAACACGGCCTACCGTATTCAATATACTGTAGACAGATGGCGCGCATTTTCGGAAATCGTTGTTGCATCCGTTTTGCGAAGGTGAGTTAAACCGTGATAATTTTCATCGTTTTTGTCTTAAATATGAATGAATAACTCAATTTTAAGTAACAAAAAAGTTCTCCATTTAATAACCTTGAATATTTTATACAACAGGGTACTGTATCTATTTGGTTTTAGCGTTGTGCAGTCCGCAATGTTTCCTAGTCATGCATCGGCACAAAAGCAAATATTTGAAGAATCGGAGGTAAAACTGAATTAAATTCTGATAAATTCTTCCAAATATCTTGATCTGTTTAGGCGTTACGTAGAAGGAAACGAAGGGAGCGAAGTTCGGAAATAGAAATTTTGATGGAAAAAAAAGCTAAAACCAATTCAAGTGAGTTTTTGATGGTTTTATTCGAATTTTATGTTCATGAATAAAATAAAATTGAGTTGAAATTTCAGGGACTTCGTTTCACACTCACGGAAAGAAAGCGAGTGCACGTAAAGGAGCTGGAAAGATAACACGAATAAGCAAAAAAGTAAATTAATTGTCATTGGAAAGCTGGCAATTACTGCTGATCACACTTCCCACTAATTCACTTTAAACGGAAATGTCTGAGATTCCGAGACTCCGCTAATAACAAGCTTCCCGCATTTAAAAAAATCCCCAATAACACTGCCCACATCGTCGACAGCGCCAAATTGTCGATTCAATGATATTCTCCAGGTTTAGAATGTTTATCAACATTCACAGTGAGGCTGTTGCCTTTTTTATTCAGGTTCTTCTAGCAGAAATGACTCAAACTGCTAAGAAAATGATGTCACATATTGTGTCTACTCAACACCATCAGCTAGATGGTTTGAACAACCAAGTAACAACTTTAAATGCAAAAATCGCTCATTGGAAAAAAAAGTGTCAGCAGCTGCAAAAAGAGGTTCCTTTTGATAATTTATTAATAATAATACTATTGTAGGAAAAAAAATTATTTATAGGTGACACAGTGTGGAATAATTATCCAAAGAGTCAGTAATGCAGGGGAGTCATCAAGTGTCCAAATAAGTAAGGTACATGTCAAAAGTGGTTGATTATGATCCATTTTCAATGTCTCCTACTCCAGTCCAATTCTGATCTTCCCCATGCCTCTTTCAATTTTGTCCCTTAGTTAAGGTTAGGTTATATCAACATGACTGATGCGCAGCCATGTTGAGTAGTAAGCAAAATACAATTGAACAATAACTATGCTGACAAATGGCTGAAATAAGAATAATACACTCAACCCTTGCTTTACGCCCTAGATAGGTTCCGGAAAAGCTGGCATTAAAGCAAAATGCTGTATAACGAATCAGGGGCAATGGAATTTTCTGATTTTTGGCCATACCTACGAAACATTGTTGGCCGTAAATTGAAAAGTCCCATACTTTCCTAAGGCCGTTATAGCAAAATGCCGTATAAAGAGCGGCCGCATAACGAGGGTTGAGTGTACTAACATATATGGCGACACGGCCTTACGCTTCCAGTGACCTCGTTAAGCTTTGTTAACATAAAATATATTACTAATCTTCATATTTAAGCATCAGGTTGTTGAATGGTGGTTCTTCTGGTAACGTCCGGTCCCGATGCTAGTATTGGGTTGGTGGTCGTTGCACCATCACAACAATATGGAGTGGGTAATTGGAATCATTGAACTCCAAATATCTGTAGATTTGTTGTTGGAATCTGAAATGTATCTCTTGCAGTTAAGTTTAGTTTAAAGTTAAATGCAAAAGAACTTTGCTGAAAAGAGTAAAACTGACCTCGAGAGGAGAATGTTTTTTTCTCCACATCATCCAATTTGTGAAGAATTACCTGGGACGATATAAGTTACTTTCCTTGGGGGGGGGGGACGGTTAATGTTTTATCCACCTCATGTAAACTTGTCAAATTTATACGGTGGTTGTTGAAAAGAACGCAGTGTTCAGTTATTGCCAACATCGTTCATGTTGGGCTTTTTGCACATATATGTGCATGTCTTAAGTAATAAACTAAGACACGAAGATTGCGTCTCAAACATTAGCATTTATGCATATCGATTCACAGGGGGAATGAGTCCTCCAATGGAGGCATGATCTTGTGAATCGCTCTAATCAGTAGATGCAGGAAGTGGATAGCCAGGTACTTTGGGAGAGGAGTCAGTTAACTCCTCCAAAGGGGTGACACTCTAGGGGGGGGGGGGGGCATGTTAAAACATACCTCTGGTAAAGTGGGCTAAACTAAAAGGACATAAATATACTACATTTAAGTATATTCAACTTCGAATAATATAAAATATTACAAATGTTATGTGAACATTTTATCATACTAGTATTTGAACCTCGCGCCATATTGCAATATAATAATTCGCAGCGAGCTCTGGTGACGATATTATACATTGGCAGATCTGTTCCAGCACACTTGTTCAGTGTTGCAACTCGTTCACAAAATTGTGAACGCGTTCATAGTTCTAGTTCACAGTCATGTGAAATAGTTCACAATCGCGTTTAGTTCAATTTTTTTCAAGGTGAACTAAGTTCAAGTTCATGAACTTGAACTCAAAGTTCACAGTTCATTAATTAAAAAAAAATGTTTTTGTTTTATTACTTTTTATTTGAAAACCAGATGGAAAAAACAAGATTGACATTGGAAAAAATGCAACAAATTATTAAATATTCAAATTAATCATTAAAAGTACCAAATTTTGGAAATTTTCATCCGACAGCAAACTGCGCCTTGGGATAGCCACTAAACTTGCTCTACTGAAAAGCCTCTCTACAGGGGCAGATGATGCAATTGCCGTGTTGTTCTGTCTAAACAACATTTTATTCTATTTTTACCACATTTTATTCAATTTAATCTTGTTTTATTCAAGTGTTGAACAACCCATAACAATTGAAGTTTGATATTTTTTTTTTGCCATTTTTAGGTGAACTTTGTTCGCGTTCATTTTTGGTGCGAACTAATTTCAAAGTTCAGTTCAAGTTATGTGTGTCTTGTTTGCCTCAGGGCACGATGTAATCTTTAGATGGTCCTGGGTGTGCCCATACCATCAACAGCGAAGATTTGGGCGTGGAAGTGTCGGGCTGTTCATTTTCAATTTATCTTTTCTGGCCAAATGTGAAATTTGTGGTCTATTGGGTGTATATCAGTAGCTGCATTCATAAAGTCATTTAAACGTGTTTAAATATTTTAAACCAGTCTAAATGTCAAATTTAACATGTAAAATCTTACATTTAGACTAGTTTAAAAAATTTAAACACGTTTAAATGACTTTATGAATGCAGCTACTGTATTTTTCAAATTTTTATTTATTTAGAGTGTAAATTTTGATCTTTACTTTGGTAGGTCAAAACCCAAACTGTAGGCACACAAGTTGGACCTCAGGATCTTGTGGTAAGATTTTTGAATTTTAGGAATTTAGTATTGGCTTTTGGACAAACAAAGTGTCTTGTTTTTAGTAGCTGCATTGCAAAAGTCATTTATACTAAATGGCATGTTAATTAATTTTAGCATTATTTAGCCTAATATTGAGGATTAATCTGCTACAATTCGAGGACGGTTATTACTAAAAAAAAATACGGTGGGATTAATTTAATAAGTATACATGTGTATCTGTATATTTAGAATTGTCTACCTGTCGATGATTTTCAACTTAGCAGAAATTTTATATTGCCAGCCAAATTGTTGGTGGATCCTCAGTCATCAACTAGACCCGGAAGTTTTGCTAGATGCGAAAACCCACCATCCCAATCAATCTGTCATGTATGGTTACTTCCTTTTCTTTACAAAACCTTCAAAAATATTTTAATATCTTTTCAATATTTACAAGATTTTTTTAAAAAAAAAAGTACATTGAAGACCAAGAATTTTATGACTGCCGTGTACTGGCATAAAATAGTGATAACACATGAATTAACAGATTAGAGCATAACAATTATCTCACAAATCTGAGAGAGAAAAATGAACACATGAGAAACACTTTAGATTTTTTCAAATTAGCTTAGAAAAAACAGCGCATTGTCAAAATAGCCTAACCTAACCTAATTTTAGGTTAGGTTAGGTTATTTTGCCGGCGTGATGTTTTGACGCGTGCTGTTTTTTTCCGCGCTTTTATAATGTCAAACCGTCGACGATAAGGCTCGAGTCTGTTTTTATTCATTTGTTACCACTCAAGAACACTAGAAATGGTGCTAAAATAAATTATATTTATTTTCAGCCATCTCTGGATCCAAGTTCAGTAATGTTTCAAGCTAGACCTCCAAAGCCTTGGTTAAAAATATTCAATTCACTGGCTGGTTTGTAACAATGATAGCCTGTAATTAGTGAGAAATTACAATTTGTTTATTTGTTTGTTTAATTTTTAGTTCCATCAGAAATTATATTGCACTGGGACATGGTCCTGACCAATGTACATGCTGAAATTTTGGCTTATTGGATATTTGTTTGCAGAGGAAGTAGTGCTCAAACCAAACCACATCACTGGAGAAAAGTTATGGAATGGGAGGCCCAGAAGCTGCCCATGCTATGCAAAGTTGCAAATTTGGTTGATGGAGAAAAATATTGTTTTGCCGTCTGTAGCGTGGATGTACATCAAAGAGGTGGACCTCTAAGTGAGGGTGTTTGTGTTACACTAATTTCCAATAGACTTTATATATTTCATTAGTAATGAGTTAACAAAGTTAGTTATTTCTTAATAGTGGAATTAACACTAAGATTGTATAATTTAATTTTTAATATTACTTTGAATCTCAATCAATAATTGCTTGTTAACAAATAAAAAAAAGTGTTTTTGTTTCTGCATGTTTACCTTCAGATCAGTTAAATCCCTTTAAAGAATTTTTTCGAAAAGAAATGATTTTCACTTTATTGCAAAATAAAGTGATAAAAAATGTGATTTTGCCATTTTTTGCTTCTTTTTCTGTTTGCTCCTTTTTTGTGCCTTTTTTGTGCCATTTTTTGCTACTTTTTCTGTTTGCTCCTTTTATGTTCCATTTTTTTGCCATTTTTTCAGTGTTTATTGGCATTTTTCAAATTTTTGCCATTTTTCTGTATCACCCTAATAGTGTAACTAAACATTTACCAAATTGATAGTGGTAACACTTTCCTAAATATGTTGGGATTATTAAAGTTTGATTTGAAGTTAAAATATTTGTGTTTATTTTGCTCTAAAAATATATAACAAAGTGCATGTATGCATTTATCTTATTTCTCACTAAATAAATTTAATCTTAATGTAAAAGTTTCTTTATGGATGAACAAGCAATTATTCTCTGTGACGTTTTAAACCAGAAATAAAAATAGTTATCACGGTATTCTAATTTAACAACTAATTTTTACAGTTCACCCGGCTTTACGGCCGGGATACGTTCCTGGAAAGTCGGCCGCAAAGCGAAATGCTTCATTACGAATCAGAGGCCGTTCCCCTTGATTCGTTAGGGAATTTCTGGACTTTTAGGCCGTAAATCGAAATTTAGCCATAATAACACCAGGCCGTTATGGCGAAAAGCCGTATAAAGGGCGGCCGTGTAGCGATATATGTGTGTACTTAAGAATCCTTCAAGTATTTCAAGTTGCGAAATATTCCACAGATAATCCAGAGAGTATTTTGGTTGAAAACCCATAAGTGGAAAAAGTTACTGCAGCGAAGAGTGTGCCAATGAAGTGCTGCAGGAAAGAAAACTAACCAAAAGTGCTGCAGCAAAGTGTGCGTAAAACGGTACAGTACTTTAAATGTGTTTGGTAGTACCTGTATTGTGTCAACGCTTATATTAACAACGCAACTTCTGTAACATTTGTCGAATTCGTTGATGCTATTGGTGCATGGTTGTCCAGGCTTGGGTGCAAATCTCGTTTAAATAAATTAAAAATATCAAACCAAATCAACCCAAATTATTCAACACGGCCTACCGTATTCAATATACTGTAGACAGATGGCGCGCATTTTCGGAAATCGTTGTTGCATCCGTTTTGCGAAGGTGAGTTAATTAACCGTGATAATTTTCATCGTTTTTGTTTAAAAAAAAAAAGGAATAACACAATTTTAAGTAACAAAAAAGTTCTCCATTTAATAACCTTGAATAATTTATACAACAGGGTACGGTATCTATTTGGTTTTAGCGTTGTGTAGTCCGCAATGTTTCCTAGTCATGCATCGGCACAAAAGCAAATATTTGAAGAATCAGAGGTATAACTGAATTAAATTTTGATAAATTCTTCCAAATATCTTGATCTATTTAGGCGTTACATAGAAGGAAACGAAGGAAGCGAAGTGCTGAAATAGAAATTTTGATGGAAAAAAAAGCTAAACGCAATTCAAGTGAGTTTTTGATGGTTTTATTCAAATTTTATGTTCATAAATAAAATAAAATTGAGTTGAAATTTCAGGGACTTCATTTCACACTCGCGGAAAGGGAGCGAGTGCAAGTAAAGGAGCTGGAAAGATAAGACGAATAAACAAAAAAGTAAATTAATTGTCATTGGAAAGCTGGCAATTACTGCTGATCTCCACAATTGTTTTATTTTATTGACATAGGGCACTGATCACACTTCCCACTAACAATTAATTCACTTTATTTGGGTCAGTTTGGGTCAGTTCTGGTCGGTTTTCTCACAAACTCGAACTGAACTAATTTCTTTTTGTCAACTGAACTGATTCGGTTTGAAAATATCCAACCTTAAACAGATCTGAACTGAAAACAAACTGAAAATAGGTGAAAATTGCGGAAGAAAAAAACGAAATTTTTGATTAAATGATTGTGCAGGCGAAAAAAATTAGTTTGGAAAATTTGAAAAAATTCGAGAAAATTCGAGAGAATTTTGAACAATTCGAGAAAATTTCCAAAAATTTGAGAAACCTATCTTGAAATGGAATCTTGTTTTGCCAAGACTGAGATTCCGAGACTCAAAAATGGACCGAGACTCCGCTAATAACAAGCTTCCCGCATTTAAAAAAATCCCCAATAACACTGCCCACATCGTCGACAGCGCCAAATTGTCGATTCAATGATATTCTCCAGGTTTAGAATGTTTATCAACATTCACAGTGAGGCTGTTGCTCTTTTTATTCAGGCTCTTCTAGAAGAAATAACTCAAATTACTAAGAAAATGGTATCAATCCATGTGTCTGCTCAACACCAGCAGATAGTTGGTTTGAACAATCAAGTAACAACTTTAATTGCAGAAGTTGCTCACTGGAAAAAAAAGTGGTGGCAGCTGCAAGAAGAGGTTTCTTTTGATAATTTATTATTAATAATAATAATACTATTGTAGGAAAAAAATTATTTACAGGTGACAGAGTGTAGAATAATTATCCAAAGAGTCAGTAATGCGAGGGAGTCATCGAGTGACCAAACAACTAAGGTACACGTCAAAAGTGGTTGATTATGATCCATTTTCAATGTCTCCTACTCGAGTTCAATTCTGATCTTCCCTCATGCCTCTTTCAATTTTGTCGCTCAGTTAAGGTGCAGCGTTTGCAGCAGAGGGGCTTGCCCGCTGTAAAATTTCAGCAAGAAATTACACTCACGTGGTGGTTTGATAAAACTGAGTTCGAAATCGGTATCCAAAGTTTCTATTTTCTTGTCATTCGGTTTGTGAAGTTTTCAGCAGAGAAACACAACACGTCTTAACAGTATGAAAAACTTTTATTATACACTAAAAATATAGGGGAACCGGGGTTTTTACAGAGAAAAAGGGGGTTCAAAAATCTAGGGGTCAGAGTTTCTATAGGTCCAATAAAAGGGGATCACCCCTTGGTAGTCAAAGTTGCAAAAGTAAAATTCAAACAACACCAAAAAAATAAGCACCAACTAAATATAAATTGAGCTAAATGTCGAAATTTCACACCCGCCTACAGGCTGTAGCATTGAGGCAGCCTGCCTCACGGCACCGCCATACAAGGGCACCGTGGTACCAAGGCGGAGTACAACATGTCACAAGTTACGTGTGTCTTGTTTGCCTCAAGTTACATGTGCCTTGTGTGACGATAGCGAATTTGGTGTTGTATTTAATGAATACTTAGCCACAAGGTGGTCACTACTCCCTGCCCTGAGATATGATAAGTAAACAGCCAGTGAGATAAATGATTGGACATACGGACATCAGAACTTCTCAAGACATATAATTTATTATATCAACATGAATGACTGATGCGCAGCCATGTTGGGTAGTAAGCAGAATACAATTAAACAATAACTATGCCGACAAATGGCTGAAATAAGAAGAATACACTAACTCTTTACGGCCTAGATAGTTTCCGGAAAAGTTGGCTGTAAAGCAAAATGCTGTATAACGAATCGGGGGCAATTCCCCCTGATTCGTTATGGAAGTGCCCGATTTTTGGCCATATCGAAAAGTGCCATACTTTCCTAAGGCCGTTATAGCAAAATGCTGTATAAAGAGCGGCCGCATAACGAGGGTTGAGTGTACTAACATATATGGCGACATGGCATTACGCTTCCAGTGACCTCGTTAAGCTTTGTTAACATAAAATATATTACTAATCTTCATATTTAAGCATCAGGTTGTTGAATGGTGGTTCTTCTGGTAACGTCCGGTCCCGATCCTAGTATTGGGTTGGGGGTGCATGTGTATCAGTGTATTTTTCAAATTGTTATTTACTTAGGGTGTAAATTTTGATCTTTACTTTGGTAGGACAAAATCCAATCTGTAGACACACAAGTTGGACCTCAGGATCTTGTGGTAAGATTTTTGAATGTTAGGAATTTAGTATTGGCTTTTGGATATGTTTGTCTGGACAAATGAATCCAAAGTGTCTTTTTTTGCTTGTTTTTAGTAGCTGCGTTGCAAAAGTCATTTATACTAAATGGCATGTTAATTAATTTTAGCATTATTAAGCCTAATATTGAGGAATAATCAGCTACAATTCGAGGACGGATATTAATCAAAGAAATACGATGTGATTAATTTAATAAGTATACAGAGTGTCCCAAATGAACGAAGCCAGTCAAATAACAAAAAGACCATTTGAGTGAGATAAATGAAACGAATGTAGTACTAGTAAACTAATGAAGGGCATTTCAAAAATGTGAAAAAATTTGACCTCTGACCTTTTCTTCAAGGTCATTCACTTTCTAACTTTCAAACCAATCAGGTTAGACAAACATTTCCAATTATTAAGTTGTAGAGAATCATCTAATTAGTCTAAACAGCGTAAAACAAGTTATTATATTTATTTTCAGCCATATCTGGATCCAAGTTCAGTAATGTTTCAAGCTAGACCTCCAAAACCTTGGTTAAGGATATGCAATTCACTGGCTGGTTTGTAACAATGATATCCTGTAATTAGTGAGAAATTACAATTTGTTTATTTGTTTGTTTAATTTTTAGTTCCATCAGAAATTATATTGCACTGGGACATGGTCCTGGCCAATGTACATGCTGAGATTTTGGCTTATTGGATATTTCTTTCCAGAAGAAGTAATGGTCAAACCAAACGACATGACTGGAGCAAAGTTGGGGAACTTAAGGCCATGAAGGTGCCCATGCAATGCAAAGTTGCAGATTTGGTTGATGGAGAAAAATATTGTTTTGCTGTCTGTGGCGTGGATGTACATCAAAGAGGTGGACCTCTAAGTGAGGGTGTTTGTGTTACACTAATTTCCAATACACTTTATTTATATCATTAGTAATGAGTTAACAAAGTTAGTTATTTCTTAATAGTAGAATTAACACTAAGATTGTATAATTTAATTTTTAATATTACTTTGAATCTCAATCAATAATTGCTTGTTTACAAATAAAAAGTGTTTTTGTTTCTGCACCTTCAGATCCGTTAAATCCTTTAAAAGAATTTTTTCGGAAAGAAAAGATTTTCACTTTATTGCAAAATGGTGTAAACATCAATGATAAAAAAAAATGTGATTTTGCCATTTTTTGTTACTTTTTCTGTTTGGTTCTTTTTTGTACCATTCTTTGCCATTTTTTGCTACTTTTTCTGTTTGGTCCTTTTTTGTGCCATTTTTTGCCATTTTTTCAGTGTTTATTGCCATTTTCTGAATCACCCTAATAGTGCAACTAAACATTTACCAAATTGATAGAGGTAACACTTTACTAAATATGTTGGGATTATTAAAGTTTGATTTGAAGTTAAAAGATTTGTGTTTATTTTGCTTTAAAAATATATAACAAAGTGTATATATGCATTTAAGTTATCTTATTTCTCACAAAATAAATTTAATCTTAATGTAAAAGTTTCTTCATGGATACACAAGCAATTTTTCTCTGTGAAATTTTAAATCGGAAATAAAAACAGTTGTCACTGTATTTTACAATTTAACAACTTATTTTTACAGTACATCCATACTTCGCTTTACGGCCGGGATACGTTCCTGGAAAGTCGACCGCAAAGCGAACTGCCTCGTTACCAAAAGTGCTGCAGCAAAGTGTGCGTAAAACGGTAGTACTTTAAATGTGTTTGATCAACAACGCAACTTCTGTAACATTTGTCGAATTCGTTGATGCTATTGGTGCATGGTTGTCCGGCTTATTAATAAAGTCGTACTGGAAAGAATAAGCAATCATTTTTGTCTGTAAATCCTTACTTGTCGCAACGAGAGTCGCAGTGTCAAATAAAGACCACAGATTAACTGCGCATACGCATCCAAATCCAAACCGTACGAAATGGCTACGTTGTTATTTACGTCACCAAAACGTATCGACCAATTTCCATATAACCAGCAATTCACTTTTAGACTGGAATATTGATTGGCAGCGGTACAAGTGCAGAAGTTCAGAAATGACGAAAACCACGGAATATCTGCCGAGATGTTTCTTCGACATTGACGTCGGCGACACCCCAAGTGGTAGAATAATTTTCGAACTGTTCTCCGACCAATGCCCCGTAACATGCGAGAATTTTCGGTCGTTGTGCACGGGCGAAAAGGGGCTGGGGAAAACCACAGGAAAGGCTCTGCATTACAAAGCCGTGACTTTCCACAGGATCGTCAAAGATTTCATGATTCAAGGAGGCGATTTTTCTGCCGGTAACGGCACGGGTGGCGAATCAATCTTCGGCGGGACATTTAAGGACGAAAGTTTCGATAGGAAACATGACCAACCGTTTTTACTCTCCATGGCCAATCGAGGCAAAGATTCGAATGGTTCGCAATTTTTTGTGACCACCAAACCAGCTCCCCATCTTGATGGTGTTCATGTTGTTTTTGGGCATGTTATTTCCGGTCACGAAATAATCACCGATATTGAAAGTCTGGAGACCGACGCGAATGGCCGACCGAATACCGTCGTCAGAGTGGGACAATGCGGCGAACTTATTCCGAAATTTAAATTGAAGAAAAAGAAGTACAAGAAGGAGAAGAAACACAAAAAGAATGAAATTTCTGATGTTTCGGAGAAGAAACACAAAAGGAAAGATATTTCTGATGTTCCGGAGAAGAAACACAAAGAGAAAGATATTTTGGATGTTGCGGATGATCATAGTTTTCTATTTCGCCGCTCGTCTGCGGGGGAAAAGAATGACGCAGTTGGTAGAACTCGGTCGTACGGAAGAACCCACGTTTCCAGATCGGGAAGAAAAATGAAAGGCAGAGGAGTTATGCGGTTTCGGACTCCTTCGCGCAGCAGATCACGAAGCATAACGCCGCCTCATTGGCGACACGCTCGGTCCCGTGTGATTTCGCTGAACGAGTATCAGAAGTTTTCAGATGCGAAGCAGCGAGAAGATGAAAGGAAAAAATTGAAGGGCGAACGGTACCATGAGGAAAAAGTTGTTTCCGAAGAGCATAGACGGAGCAAAAGGAAACGACGCGAGGAATCCGAAGAACGGGTAAGTAGTGAGGCCATTAACTCAACGGTTGCTCCAACAGACTCAACGGGGGCGGAAAAGGTTGGTCGCCTGGTGGTTACTGAAGAAAGTTCTCTGAAAAACTTGCAGAAAGAGTCGAGCAAGGTGACCGATTACGATTATTACAGTTCGGGCGTCGAAATGGAGGACGAAAAGGGTGAAGTAGAGAGACCGCCCGGCGTGGATTCTTCGGAAGACGAAACGTCTGGCGTACTGAAACCGGTACCACGACCGAGTCAGAGTGCTGGCAAGAAGTCGCCACCGCCTTTGCTCGAAGAAATCTCGTGTCCAGAAAACTTACAGTCAAGCATTACAGTGCCCATCGAACCAATAACTGCAGTTTTATTGGCGCTCGCTCCGACAGAGTTACAGCACAGAAGTCCGGTTTCTGGGTCTAAAAGAATGAGGAAAAGAAGTCGCAGTCGTTCTGATTTGTCGCGTCCAAGAAGTCGCCGATCGAGGAGTAATAGTCGTAAAGTTAGTCGTCGAACTTCAGGTTCCAGGAGCCGTGGGAGGTATTGTCGTCGTTCGAGGAGCAGGGATCGTAGAAGCCGCAGTCGTTCCTGGTCTCCGGTTCGAAGCAGACGTCGTCGCCAAACATCAAGACGATCTCCTCGTAGAAGATCGCCATCTAGTTCTTCAAGCAGCTCTTAAGTTATTTTGTTTCGTTTTATTTTGTTCACACGGTTGAGTTAATGGCAAATTTTATCCAAATTTATTGCAATTTCAATATATTTTTGGTGACTGCTCTTTATAATTTCCAATGAATCGCAGTCCGAAAAGGTAACCTGAAAACACATTTAATTGATTTAACAGGGAGATGTACGGTAGACCAAAGGAGCACGTTTATTACCGACATAAGTTCGCTCGTTTGATTTTTGAATCTAAACAGGTCTTTCGGCACTCGTTGAATTGAGTTTGTCTAAATATGGATTAGTTATTAAATTGGTTTTTGTGGTTTAAGGTTGGATAATATTATCACAGCATGGGGTTTAAATGAGAAGCAATACCTACTTACAGTTGAAAAGCGAATGTCATTTATTAAAGTCGTGTTTCCACTGCTTGGTAACAACAAAGAGATAAGCAGGAAATGACCAGGATGAACCAGATGAAACGTGTACAAATTGAGTTATTGTTGTTGAACAAATCACTATAATGTTGTGTAATTCAACAAATTCAGTTTTGCAATTGCAAATGTGGTTTCGATTAATATGACGAAGTCTTGTTCGTGCTAGATGTGATGTGTATTCGAACCTCATTTTGTGACAGATAATTGGTAAATCTAAACCTTGTTAATTAAGGTGAACACTATGAAGGTTCAAGTGTAGTAATTTATATGGAATGGACGATTAACCGTCCAACAGATTTCAATCTCATTTTGGGTAAGAAAAATAATGTTAATAATTGTACTTACTGTCTACTCGCTGCTGCAGTCAATGAAGAATGTGCGTGACTCTTTTATTTGTATATTACCAACAAATGTCAGTTGTAATTATTTTAAGTCCACTTTTGAACGTTGGACCTGTTTTAATGGAAAAGGAGGAGACAACCACATTTACAAATATTGGAAAGTGACAGCGGTTTATCTAAAACACCTTAGGAAATTAAAAGAAGGGACTTGAGTATTATTTGTGGTGGTGCCATGGGTTACCACTTGGGTTCCCATGTGTCACTCCTTGTCTATGTATATTTTGACCTAGTAATACATCTGGTTGTAATAATCTGTTGTAATATCTTGTTTTACTGGACTATGTGGTTAGGAAACTGTAGTCACCAGGGCGCGTCTAGACGACAGTTTATGATCATCGAAGATGCTCTAAATGTACCCAGATCCATATCAAGGTCCTAATAAATCAAAGTATTGTTTCATGTTACTCCAATAGATGTTTTGCAGCAAAGTTCCAGTAACAGATATCACAATATTGACAATTTTCTTTTTTACAATAATAATTCCACTTAAAATATTGTATTTATTGAACTCTTTAAATAACAGACTAATTTTCGCTTGGTACTCACCACTCAGAATGACCTCGGGACTGCCATAGGGTCGCATTCGAATGAATTCAGTAGTGTGATCGTCCACCCAGATCTGCCAAAGTGACCGGCACTTTGTCATCCACGTCTTGTCGGCATTTGTTGCCATCTTAAATTCTCTGGTTGTTTTGGGTGGTTGCTGTCACCTGTGTTAATTGTGTTCAGTTAGATGGGAATTTATACGTGGTTGTAATTGTCACGCACTTGAATCGTACCGCAAGTGCCATCAGATTACGTCAGACAAACCAGCTAACGATAGAAGTCCAACTGTGAGGCATTCGACTCGCGATTCATCGAGAACCCAAATCGACTACATTAAGATTTATTTTAACGCTGCACAGGTAAAGAATTTACGGAGAAATCCCATTTGTAGTCTTGTGTGGAAAACGAGATTGCGACAAATTTCATTTATTTTTATTTCGCTTAACTAGTAATTAAATTACATACACAGTGTTTACTTTGCATGCTGATACACACAAATATGATAAACAGTTCTAACTATACAGTACGGTAAACATCAAATCAAAAACTGTAAATTTTCAATATAATTCTTATCAGAGCAATTGAAGCAAAATGGACTAATGTGATTCTACAGTTTAATGGGTTTAACATTTCATTTTAGTTACACAGTTAAAACCTTTAGGCTTATTGTAAGTGCTAATTGTAGTGTGAATAGAGTAATTCTGCAATAACTGCTATTCCTGATATTAGAGTACCTCCAATGATGACAAGAAAAGCTGTTATTGTGTGATGTACACCGATGGGTTTCACCACGTAATTTCGTTTATGGCACAATATATTATCTTTATACTCGTAATTGTGTATTGTGTGTAGATGAGTAAGTACACCGGTTTCTTTTAACTTCAAAATTCTGTATAAAAAAAAAGTAATATCATTCATCAATTTAGGGGCATTTTAGGCCTTGTCTGTGCTTTCGTAGTCGATAATCATATGACGATCGCGCTTTTAAGCATTTATCGCAACAGGCTAAGATAGGCTGGTGAAAATGACTTTGAAATGTATTCAGGCAAATAAAGGATTTAAACACAATAAAATGGATTCTCAAAACATGTACAATTTATTGGGAGTCAGACATTTTCCCAACTGAGATGTTCAGATGTTCAGACAACTGCATGCATAGGCTTCGGAATAGAGTGTTTGGCGTCAGGCATCGCTTTGGTGACTGCATGGTCACAAACAAGAAGTGGGGGTTTTGGTGGGCAGACTCCACACAAGCTCTCAACTAGTAAATTGTCTTAGTAGTGCCTAGATGTCTCTAGAAGTCTGTAGAAGTCTGTATTTATAAGCATCCTGACTTCCAATCACAGTGCACCTTTGGATTAGCATAGGGGCCCTCAGGATTGGGTCAGTTTCCTTATACCCTGTTCACACCAAGATTTTGGATCTCATCCGACCTTGCGGATGTAGATCCACGATTGGTGTGAACACCAAACTC
>JAQIXU010001629.1:0-16152 GCA_034701245.1 Strigamia transsilvanica | reverse complement strand
CACCACGTGCCTACAGGAGTTCGCCATCGGCGCCGCTACGGCACGGAGGTAAACGACGACGATCTCCCACGACTCCGGTTCGAGATCGTCGCTACCCAAGCCCGGATCGAAGGTACCCACGATCACCTATTTCCCCTCGGATCTATAGTGAAAGGGGCCCTTTTTCCCCGTCTAGGAGCAGAACGAGGAGCAGAAGTCCGTATTCGAGGTAAATAAAACTTGCTTTTTTCCTTCAACTTAGATCGGCGCGGCAGCCATCTTGTCAGGATGGAATAATTTTGGTTTCATTTTCCTCATTGGTCGGTGAAATGACGTCACGTATGACGTGAGCCTCGTTATGTTAATTTATCTTCGCCGTAGCAGCTGTATATAAATTAGTATTTTTTAATTTAATTTCATTTAAAAAAAAAATTTGACCTTTCAGACCTCACAGAGGGAGATCGCCGAGGAGTCGTACACGGAGTCCCCCTTACGTCCGCTCACGAGTACGGCGGTCCAGGACGCGATCGCGAACGAGGTCACCGTCGTACACGAAGTCGCGTCGTTCGCCCACCGACGCCAAATTCACGGCCACTTTGTACGAGGAGCTGAAGCGGCACATCAAAACGAGGGAAAAGTTCAAAAACAAACCCGAGAATCAAAAACCGACGTCGACGGACGCGAAAGAACATTCGAGCACCGCGTCCGAAGCGGAAGAGAGCAAAGTGGTCCCTTCGGCACCGCCGCCGCTTCCGCTTCCGCCGCCTCCCGCTTCGAAAGACGAAGAAGAAAGCGCGGTGAAGGAGGAGCCGAAGGAACCCCCGAAGGATATTACCAAAGAAGTGTCGAAGCCCCCTCTGCCGCCGCCCGAGGAGAAACCGCCGCCGCCTCCCGTGCCCAACCTGGGGACGTTGAGTTTGCCTTTGCCGCCCGGCGTGGACATTAATGAGGTGATGGCGGACGTGAGGAGTCCGGTGATGGAGCCGAAGAAGAAGAGGACGCCGCAGAAGAAGGGCATCATCGATTTGCCGCTGCCGCCGGTCGTGGACGAGGACGAGTTGTCGTTGCAGGGGATGAGTAGCGATCATTCGCCCGCCAGGCCGTTGTTCGAGGCGAAAAGTCGGCCGAGGATCATCGGCAAACAGAGCATCGTCGAGAAGAAGGATTCCCCGAGTTGGGGCGAACGATGCGTCGATTTGTTTGATATTATTTCGCAAATTGGGGAAGGAACTTACGGACAAGTGTACAAAGCGAGGGATAAACTAACCGGTAAATTTGGATTTTTATTTGTTGATTTGTTGATTTTAATTTTTATTATTTATTATTTAGACGAATTGGTGGCGCTGAAGAAAGTGCGCTTGGAGAATGAGAAGGAAGGTTTTCCTATCACGGCTGTTCGGGAGATCAAGATTCTTCGACAGCTCAGTCACAAGAATATCGTGAATTTGAGGGAAATTGTCACGGATAAACAAGACGCGCTGGAATTCAGGAAAGATAAAGGTAATTTTAAAGTTTGTCATGTTTTTATTTTATTTTATTTTATTTATTTATTTATTTAAATTACATTGTAGGTGATTTTTATCTCGTGTTCGAGTACATGGATCACGACTTGATGGGGCTTTTGGAGTCGGGAATGGTGGATTTCGACCAATGGCACAACGCGTCGATCATGAAACAGTTGTTGGAGGGTTTGAGCTATTGTCACAGGAAGAATTTTCTTCACCGCGATATAAAATGCTCGAACATTCTAATGAACAATCGGTAACGAATTGCAGCGGTGTTGCGCATCGTAACAAAACACTAATCATTTTGATTCAATTCGAAGTGGGCAAATCAAATTGGCTGATTTTGGTCTTGCGCGGCTGTACAGCGCCGAAAACAAGCAGCGGCCCTACACGAACAAAGTGATCACGCTGTGGTATCGGCCCCCCGAGTTGTTGCTCGGCGAAGAGCGCTACGGACCCGCCATAGATGTGTGGAGTTGCGGGTAAGTTGTACGATTTTACTAACAATCTAGATATTGAAAGTGACCTTTTTTTTTAGATGCATTTTGGGAGAATTGTTTACGAAGAAACCGATCTTTCAAGCGAGCGTCGAGTTTGCTCAATTGGAGCTGATCAGTCGAATGTGCGGCACCCCGTGTCCGGCAGTTTGGCCGAGCGTAATCAATTTGCCCTTGTTTGCCTCCTACAAACCCAAAAGGCAGCACCGGCGTTACGTTCGCGAATTCTTTTCATTGTAAGTGTTGCGATTTGTTTATTTTATTTTGAAATTTATTTTGATTTTGATATTGATATTGATATTGCAGCATGCCCGGCTCCGCGTTAGACTTGCTGGACAAAATGCTGGAATTAGATCCGGCGAAACGAATTACCGCCGAGGACGCGCTTAACTGCGCGTGGTTGAAGGACGTTCAGCCGGATACGATGAACCAGCCGCAGTGAGTTTTTAATTTAATTTAAAGTGATTTGATTTTTAAAAATCTGATTAATTGCAGGTTGCCGACGTGGCAAGACTGTCACGAATTTTGGTGCAAGAAACGTCGAAAAGCGATGAAAAACCAAGAATCTGCGTCGGCCGGGCCGCTGAATGCCACGATGGGCGGTGGGGATGTGAGTGGAACGCGGGACGGTGGTTTATCCGCTTTGAACTTGCCGAAAGCGCTGATTTTGGATCCGCTAATGGAGCAGAAAACGAACGCTTGTGCCGGCGATGGGCAAATAAGACCTTTGTTATCTAAAAGTGATGTCGAACTCGAAATGAATGGTAAGTATTCGTGACGTGGATTGATAGCAAAGTGGGATTGTGACTGTGAAGGGATTACAAAAGGTGGTGTCAATAAAAAAATAGAGATGAAAGATGATAAATCCGCTGCAGGAGGGGACAGCGACATGATCCAGAGGCAGTTGAATGCCATCACTCACGTTTTGCAGCAAGAAAAGACCATCACTGTGTCGCAATTGACGTCTCTACTCAACACAAAGGTAAGAAATTGCAAATAAACAAACTTACCTAACCAAAAAAAAACACAAAAAAACAAAAAACAAAAAACAACGGAACAGGTAAATTCCGAGCTGCAATTTATTGAAACGTTGTAATCAGATCGATCCTACCACTACACAGTTACTAGAAAACTTGAACATGCAGTTGCTGCTGGCTGCCGCCGCCAAGCAAGCGCAGCAAGCAACGCAAGCGACGCAGTCGTTCCGGCAGTCGCGGGAGAAAGCGAACCAAGGTAATCGACGAATTTAAAACATTTAAAACAAAAAGAAAATTAAAAAAAAACACAAAAAAAAAAACAAACTTAGAAAGAAGCAAAGACAAGCTGACTCAGGACCCCCACAAAGCCAGTGGCGGCCCGGCGGCGCCGAGGGCCGAAGATCCGGCGCAAGATGGCGCGAACTACTCGACGGCCGGCGTGAAAGCGGCGTTGGCGCAACTGCTGGCTCAACAAGGCATAAACGTGACTTTAAACGCCGCTGCTGCGAGCTGTCATTCGGAGTCCGAGTCCGGGGCCGAAGCGGCGGGCCCCGGCGCTGCTCGTTTCTCGGAAGATTCGAACGGGTCTTCTAGGATGAGCGTAAGTAGCGATTCGATTCCCTTTCAAGGCGGCGGTGGCGGCGGCGGCCGGTCGGCGGAGATTGTGACGAGCGAGTCGATCCTCGAGTCCCTCGACGCGGGCCCTCGGCCGACGAACGAGGACGAGCAGATGTACCCCGGCGGTGTTCAAGTGCCTCTAAGAACCAAGGTGCAGCAGTACGTTGAGAAGT
The DNA here is from genome assembly GCA_034701245.1 of Strigamia transsilvanica. NCBI lineage: Eukaryota > Metazoa > Arthropoda > Chilopoda > Geophilomorpha > Linotaeniidae > Strigamia > Strigamia transsilvanica. Next base: position 12,403 of record JAQIXU010001629.1, on the reverse strand, counting down.
ATTCGCGCGAGGTGGCGCCCAACTTGGCCACGAGCAAGGAGACTGGAACTGGTAGACAGGTGGCGAGCGACGAGCCGAGCGAGACGCAACAAGGTGCGGCGGCGGCTGCTGCTTCGGCTTCGTTTCGGGGGCGACCACGGGGCCGGGGTTTGCTTCCGACGCCGCCGAATGCCCGAGCAAGAGGACCGATGTTTTGAAATGTGACGAGACCGGCGGTGGCGTTGGCGTTGGCGTTGGTTTCGTTTTCCGTTTTCCTACGGGTGAGATGTGATGATGATGATGAAGGGAGAAGTCGAGATATTTTTTTTGTTTTTGTTTTGTTTATTTATTTATTTGATTAATTTTAAATACCAATACTGTGAACTGATTATTGAATATGTTGATAGTTTATTCTATTTTTTTTTTTATTTTTTTTTTCACTTTCTATTTTTTTTTTTCTTATTATTTTTTAAACTTGCAATGCCTGCATTTTCGTTTAAAATGTTACGATGGACATTAATTATTACGACGTCATAGTTTACACTTGTGGGAACAAAAAAAAAAGCTGTGAAAAAAATCTGTTTGTAGGATTTTTAAGAAGGAAAAGTAAATTTGTTTGGGAGTGATAATATTGTTTTTAAGTGTTAAATTGTAACTGCACAAGAACGTGAAGCTAATAGGCATCAAGACCCAAACGAAAGAAAGGTAAGGTGTAAGAAATAAGACGTGAAACGAGCGGGGGCGTGGGTGGGGGCGGGGAGAAACGAAAAAAGGAACTGTGTTGAATTTGTGAATGTTTTTTTTTTCTTCTTCAAGTTGGGTCTTGATGACTTTGGCGATTGGATGTTTGCGGACGAGATGGATTTGATTTGATTTGATTTGTGCAGCGATTTTAAGTTGTGAAATTTGATTATTTTATCATCTTGTTTTGCTCGTTTGATTTGCAGGCATATTTGGTGTTTATAGTGTTTTGTTTGTGTACAATTTTCATAGCCTGCTGTTAATCTTGATTAAACCCAAGTTAGGCTTAACGAAGATGACGGTTTGCGGAGCGGTCGACACTCGACGAAAACGTTCATCCGCATCGTGTTTTAGTGTTATCTAAGTGGATAAACTTGCAATAGAGATTTTGAAGCGGCATTCGGACGGATCCTAAATTTTGATGCCTGATTTGGGCGTTAAAACTTGATTTTAATTTGTAAAATAAAAATGTTTTGAAGATCAAGAAAAGGTAAGAGTTGTAAATTCAGTTATTGGAAAAAAAAATCTACGGGCATATTATATATATCTTTTTTTAAAAAAACCAAACAAGTTAACAATACATAATAACACAATTCAAAGCGCACAAAGTGGGAATAAATACGGAAAAAAGAGGAAAAACAATCGACCTAAGTCTTGATGGCAGCCATATTTGTCCTAATGAGCGCGACTACAACCTGTGTGTCCAACAGTTTGATTTTACGAGGTCAATTTTTATCAATTGAAACTCTAATAAAATTTGTAGGGGCTTCGATCAATGATCAAAATTCAAACTACAATTTTGACAGACTAAAAAAGGCACAAGATGTTTGTTTAATTGCTAAGTTTAGCACAAAGGCGTAGCGGTGGGGTTGAAAAGGGAACGCACAATATTCCCCCCATAATTGAGAAAAAATAAATTTTTCTGTGAATAAAAGGGCACACATCGTATTCCTCACCCCAAAATTTAAAAAAAAAAAAAAAAAAATTTTTCTTTTGATTTTTCTTTCCACTTGTAGCTGCGATTTTCGAAAAGCTGATGGAAAGTTCATTTGGGAAGGAAAGACAGGTGTCGGGGGTGCAGGTCACGTGACTCAGTTTGAATTGTTAGCAAGAAATACCTGTGTTTAAGATTACGACGCTGTTATTAAAGGGTTAGGTGATGCTAGGGCCGTTTTGTTTTTAGTGTAAAACTGAATTTTCGTAGGCTACAAACAAAACAATATAGTTCGCGTAAAGTTCTATCTCTCACGGTCGGAATAAAAAGGTTAAAAGAGGAAAAGCATGGCGAAAAAGACAAGTTGGACTGCCTGAAAGAACTAGTGAAAACGCATCGTGATGCGACGAGAGATGCGATTGGCGTAATTATACAAACACACGAAAATATGGGTGGGAAATGAATACAAGGTCGTAGTGTCTCGAGTTCATTGACTATTTGTATTTTTCAAATAATCGTGTTTCCACTCTTGTCTTATTGGAATTATCAAAATGCCTCATTGACAAAAACCACAAGAAATATTTTGTTTTGGATATTTAAAAAAAAAAAAAAAAACGAGCAATTATTTTCTGGCATTTTGATCAATTTTTATACTGAAATCAAATAAAACGTACTGTGCATTTACACTAAAACTTAATTATTTAGCTTAATTATCAGCAAATAAATTAAAAATCAATTTTTTTCCCCATGATTTTAACAAATTTTATATCATTTTTTTTTTCCATTTCTTTTCAGATATCACGAGTACAAATAATCGGATCGAGTGTCGAGTGTTGTGATTGTTCAATCATTTTCAATCGTCTTGAGTTCCTCCGGTTCCTCCGGTCGTTTCAGCTTTCTTTTGTTGACAAGCACTTCCGTCGAGGTGGCTGATCTCAGTCAGCTGCTGGTGGTTAGACTCCACCGAGTGCTAAATAAAACAACAAAGTTGAAGCACCGCACGAGACTTTATTTAAGATTTACACTCAACCGACTTGAATATTCAATTGATCCGCACTCTTCTCCAAATGCAGCCAAGGGTCCTCCAACATCGAGTCCTTGACGTACTGTTCGATGCTTTCATCTCTGGCGTGATAAGTGCGCTGCAAAGGTAAAAATTGAACATCAATTCCACAATCCGTCCATTAAAAGTGACAACAATTTACTTTAGGTTTCTTCGGATATCCGCGATGCCACCTCGTGTCGTTCTGGCCGCTGTTTGGTGTGCTCTGCGACATCGGCTGTCGGTACGAGCTGCTGTGGTGAGGTATGTATTGTTGGCGAAATGAGGGCGAGTGAGGCCATGGGGATAAAAATCGAGGCGAGCTGGGCGAGAACGGTGTCGGCGAGGGTCCGTACGGCGATGATCCGTGCATTCGAAACCGAGGACCGTCGTAACTTCTTCTGTCCATGGTTGACCAATTTAAAAATGTGATTGCAAATAGAATTAAATGAAAAAATATGCTTCTCCTAAATAAAACAATGAATAATAAGCTTAAAACGTTTACGAACAACCATCTCCGGAAGTGCAAACCGCCATAACAAAATCAGACATGTCCGAGTCTAGACGCAGACGGATACCACGCTGCAAATGAAATACGTATTTATCGGAATCGCAGGTAATAGTGCAACGAACGAACAAACGGTTGAATTTTATGGAATGAAAGTGGAGAATTTGAATTTAAAATCACCGAATAAAAAAGAATAATAAATTAAAGATTTGTGCACCGATCTGCGGATAGGCGATGAAATAGTGACGTCACAACTCGCTCTAGTAGTGGCGGTGAAATGCTCCGCAGTTGAGGATGAAGATGCGTCTGTGAATTGTGATGTAACAATTATAGTGGTGATCGTATTTTTATTCACACAAACAATTATGTATCCGACGGTAATTTGATTCTCTCTACGATATTTTGCTGTGGTAAACAAACGATTGTGCAAATGTTACGCATCGAATCAAAACATGAAAGCATGAAAACATCAAACTGACACACTTTGTTTTTCTTTCCTTTTATTTTTAGCGCAAGAAATGGCATCATTCATTCAAGCATTGATCAATTCGTCCGAAAAGGCAGCGCACATTGCACGAACAATTCGCCAAGAAGAAGAATTATTCAATCTGCTGATCGAAGAGAAGAAAGACGACGAGAAAAACAAACGATTTTATCAAGATTTCAAAACCCTAGCGGACGTTTTAATTCAAGAAACCGTTAAACACGACCTAAGTCAACAGGTGAACGAGAAATTAATTAATTAATTAAATTGAACATTTTCTAAAATTATTATTGCAGTTCCCAGAGATCGCAGCGCACATCAAAGGGGAAGAAAGCAATGAATTCACCAACACACTCGGCGATAAAATAACCGTCAAAATAGCGACTACCGTAGAAGAAACGGCGCGTTTGCTCGCTACGGTTCTCGATGGAAACGTGACAGCTGCCAATCTATTAGCGACTGCCGTGCACGCTCAAGTGGACACGAAATTGTGCGATTTTCTAAAAACGCTCTCCTTAAATCTACCAATATCCAACATGGGAATTTGGATCGACCCAATCGGTAACTAAAACCATGCAAAACCATGTAAAAACATTTACATTTACATTTACATTTAATTGATCGATGTACGATCCCAGATTCAACCGCTGAATACATTCATGGAAAAGACGAAGAGTCCAATTCGTACGGTATCCATTCCTCCGGCCTCCAATGCGTTACCGTACTAATAGGTGCGTACGACCGCAGTTCCGGACAACCTATAATCGGAGTCGTGAACCAACCGTTTTATAATTACACGCAGAACAGCAAGTATAATCAATTTTCACTGCCTAATGTGTGAAAAATTAATTCTTTTTTTCTCTTTTAAGACCGAGTGGACGTTTGTTTTGGGGGATTTGCTACGGAAACGTGCGAGTAACATCGATCGTCGGTTCGTCCATTCAGAACAGAAACGGGCTGCGCAAAATCGTCATCACGAGCGGCTCCGAATCGGAGAAACTGAAAGCCGCGTTGAAACCGAACTGCGAACTCGTTTTCGCTGCCGGCGCCGGCTACAAACAACTGTGCATCGCATTGGGGTTGGCAGACGCGTACATCTTGTCGAAAGGCACCACGTACAAATGGGACTGTTGCGCTCCCCACGCCTTGTTGCGCGCTCTCGGCGGCGGCGTCGTCAACTACGAAAAAGCGATGACGGACGAGCTGTCGACGTCGGCGTCGGCGTCCAGCAAGGGCGACCGGGCGCCGCCGAATTACGAGCTGCAATACAACACCGCCGCCAATGTCGGCTCGAGTGGCGGCGACCAGTGGAGCAACGTCGGCGGAATTATTACGTACAGAAACGTAGAAACTTTGAAGGAAATCATCGCCATGTTGAAGCCCGAAACAACTACGGCTTTGTAATGAATAAATTAGTTGTTGAATTTGACGTTCGGGGGCTTGGGCGCCTGAAATACGTATACTTAACTTAATATCAGCTTTTCTAGTCATCGACATTCGACACCAAAAGATCGGTACGGCGATTTGTTGGAGGAATACGCTACTTACGAGTATTTTTGTCATTATAATAATGATTTTGGTTTTTTAGACTGTTTGAGTATGCAAATGATATATTGAATGTTGTTAAATGAGAACACGAAGTAAATTTATTCTAATTTGATCGTTGTATTGTTGTGTGCGCACAAATATTTACATTTAAACGTTTATTGTACATTCTATATTGCACAATGAGAGTTAAATAAAAGTTTCTTAAAACAAAATTTGAGCTTTGTGACGTATTTTGTATCATGTGACTGTACGAGCCAATCAAAGAAATGAATGCTCGACTCGTCTATTCGCTGGACTTTTGTTTTGTTATTTATTTTGTTTCTCCCGCGTACCGTTATCGTTCACTTCCGTTTATGGCACTGCATCACGAGGGGATGTCACGTGACACATTCAAAACTCTGCGGTCGACATCTTGGAAACATTTTGTTAACAAAGTGCTCGAAGCCCTCGAAGCGAAGCAACTGAATATTGGTTAGTGTATGTCAATGTGCATGATTAATTCGATTTTGCTGACGATGATTTTCTTCTTATAGATTTCAGATCAATCACAGATGCCAGTGAAGAACGTGGGAACGAAGAAAAGTTGAAGTTGAAGTTGAATTGTTGGACCACAAACAAACAGGTAGTTATTAATCAACAGCAATCTGTTTCGTTTTATTGTGCCATATTGTGTAATCAGGGGCCCATTTTGGTGCTTTGAGTTGGAAAAAAAACAAAAACAAAAACAAAAACAAATCTAAGTTGTTATCGATCATTTCAAGAATTAATACGGAAAAATCCAGCAAAGCAACAGTTTATTCTTCTTATTCACCAAGATTTAAGGTTATCGGTTTAGGTGTGTACAGAGTAGAAAAGAGAGAGTGAGAGCGAGAGAAAGAGAAAGAGAAAGAGAAAGAGTAGTTTATGCCCTCGTCACGGCGAGTGACGAGGGCCTACTTTGTCATCCTGTCGTTGGATACACGCGAACGCCATTACCAACTCTCGTTCCAAACGACTACTGCCAGAAGAGAAGAAGAAGAAGTAAGAATGCAAGACACTCCGCACGTACATCTTGCGAAATTTGAGACACCACTTTCGGGCGAAAATACGCCCGCAATTACACTTATCTATTAGGCACTAACACAAATTTAAGCAAACAATTTTCAAGATTTATCTCGAAAATAAAAACGGAAACGAGCATATATCAACCGCAATGTACACTAAAGAGTACCCACTACCAAATTACTTTTTCAATTGTTGCATTCCGATTTCGGACCCGTCTTTTAATTTTAATTTTTAATTTTAATTTTTAATTTTTATTTTCTTTTCACAACATTTGTCAGTTTCCGGATCCTCCTAGTGATTTTGAGTTTCATTCAGGGGCGGCGCCACTCATTGTGCTCTAACATTAACTCATGAAGATATTCATGAGTTAATCCCCGAGTGCTAATCAAATTGTCGATTAACTTTTTAATTTTCGGTGCGCAAACCGCTAATACGTAACACATTTTTATTTTTACAACAATAAAAAAAAGCAATATAAAGCGAACGTTAATTTCCCCGTAAAATATACATAAATGTGTCATCGATCGCGGAATTGCTCAAGAAAGGCCAAACTGACTCACCTGTTGGCAAGCTCTGCATTTGAAATTTGAAATTTGAACTTCTCTCCGTCTCTCCCTCTCTTCTGATTGGTTTGATGGATCAATTTAAGTTTTGAGCTGATCCGCAAATATTACAATTTGATTCTGGTTAAAATTTTTCTACTTTTTTGTTAGTATGGAAGTGGGAAATCCATGAGAATAACCCTTGGTCCCATGAAGAATGCATGGGCTCCCGCGGTTCGCGTCTCTCTCTCTCTCTCTCTCTCTCTCTCTCTCGCCCAACCGCAATTTTTATGGCATTCACTCAGAAGCAGCGAACGTGCTCTTATTTTAACTCCAACCTCGTTTCATTGCTATTTGTCCACTCTACCAGAATTCACTTCTGGAGAAATGAATTTTCCACCAGCATTTCACATTTCACTCTTCACACGAATTGTTTGAATTGTACTTATAAATTTATGATTACTTGTTCTTTTTTAGGTTGCATGTGCTTGATGCAAGATGGAATCGACAATCCAGTGCAAAAACCAGGTACAGTTCTCTCTCTATACATAATGTTAGCATTCACTCGTGCGCAATAAGCAATTTTAGACAATTAATTCGAGCACTTTGCCAACGGCGTAGCAATCGGAGATGCAGCGTGTACGGTTGACACGGGCCCATGAGCGTGCGAGGCCCGTCGAGGATACCGAAAATCCCAACTTGCACACGGGCCGTTGACTTCTTGCTACGCCACTGCACTGTGCACAATCGTTAAGTTAAGTCAATTAAGGGTGCGAAGATGTGGGAGGGAGAGAGAAGTTTGCATGTCGAGCTTCAACTGTGCGGCGAAATATTGATTGATGAGTTATTAAGATCGTAGTTTTTGGTTGCGCGCGCGCTAAAATGCGCCAATCGCAAGATTCGTCATCCGAGGACGTCATTCTGCCACTTGGCACTTGCGTAATCATTTGAAACGCGATGGCTGTGATGGGCGTTGGGAACACAAAACTGGCGCCAATTCAGATGGGAATTAACAACAAATGCAAATTGCGCCTCCTAGAATGAAACTGCAGATCGAACCTCGTTACGACGAAACGCAATTTCCGTTGTAATAACGCAGCGCTGAATCAAATGCAATCGATTAAAACTGCAAATTCCAAATTCCAAATTCCAAATTGATTTATTAATAATAATCACAGACGTACCGCGTTTACGCGAGCGCCATAGCCATATTTGTCATTCGAGTCTGTTTAAACTGATTTGCGCCCATCAAAGCTTCCATAGTCGTCCAAGACGTATAGGAAAGGTGATAAATCAGGTTGAAAACGTGACAAAAGCAGCACCCACGACCCAAATTGGTGTTGGATTATTCACAGACAATTTTATATCGATTTTGACATTTTTCTTTATAAACCAAATTCGATGGTGCGGTGCTGTGCATTATCTAAGATCATTGGCAACTGCTAGATTGGCTCTTTATGGCTGCATCCGAAAGCCGAAATGTAATCAAAGCCTCGCAATTGTGAAAACTCTGCTCATCTTGTCGGTTGCCCTTGGTAACAGCATTAAATGAGGTGTCGACTGAGCGAATTTGGTCAGGATATGAGGATTGAAAAGCCCACATCTCTTTCATCTTTATTTATTGGATCCTTGAAAAGGTGGGGGTAAACTGCCTTGATTACTTTTGTCAAACTCTTGAAAGTTAATTGCGAGTTTACCACTTTTTGCCTTTAAATTTTCAATTTTCAAATTTAATTTAACTGAGACCATAATTGCATTTTATTTATTCACGAGCCCCAAAACTCGCTTAATTTTTTCCTTTTTCTCTTCCAATGTTCGATTCACTTAAAGTAAGCGCCCAGACTTTTGTTCAATTCAGGTGGACATTGTCCAAGTCGCTTTTTCCTCACCGGTAATGCGAAAGAAGATGCACTTATATGTCGGTAACGAGTAAATGAGATGGAGGGCACGGGCAAGAGTGGCTTGTGTGTGCGCTGCGCTTTCAACTTGTTATTCATGGTCCGAGTTGAGTCCTTGGAGAGCTTTCCAGCAAACCAGATTGGTGGCTGAAAGACTGAACTGAAAGACTCAAAGACTGAAAGCCCTCTTTTTACCTGCAGTCGCATTGTCTCCGGCTCCCCAGTGGGCATGCGACCATGTTTTTTAAAAAATATTTTTAATACATTTGGCCGGGATTTGCAAAAGTGAAAATCCGTGTAAACCGGCTCGATATTTGCGAGTTTTTGTTTAGTTTGTTTAATTCGTGGACAAATACAAACGAGATAAAGCAGAGTTGACACGAGAGCAAAATTTTCCTGGGCAATTTGAGAGCAGATTTGTAGCTGTCAATCAAGTGTGTATGTTGAGTTGCATAGAGGTAACGATAGAGGGGGCAAAGCTAGAACGATATCATCGCGTTGTGGTGCACTATTAGAGGAAAAAGTTTGTAATAAATGAGTCGTTAAAATTAATTTTAATTAACTTTTAATGGAACGTAATTTTAGCATTAGAATTAGCAAAAGTTCAAAAATTTCTTGTGATCTACTAACTATTAACTTCTTCAATGCGGTGAACTTAATTTAATACTAGAGAAACTTTAATGGTGTAACATCCGAGGAGTCACTAGCCGGAAGTGGGTGTTACACTATTGAATTTTCTCTAGTATTAAATTAAGTTTACCCCATTGAAGAAGTTTAGTAGTATTAAAAATACATTGGTTGCTAAGTTCTTAGTGAACTAGCGGTTTGCAGGGGCGGCGCTACAATGTAAGCAGGGTATGCGGAGCAGGGGGGCACCGAATGGTTAAGGAGCGCTTTTTCAGGGCAAATTTTGTGATTTGGGGCGACTTTTTTGAAATTTGCAGGGGAGCGCAAAATTTGCGGTTTGTTTGGTTTAAAGGCGTTTCGGTTCTGCGATTGTTTCTGTTGGAGTTCCGTTATGCCGGGGATCTGGGTTCGACTCCCGGCTAGTTTTTCCAACCAAAAATTTAAGTGCGTGTTATACCATTGAATTTTCTCTAGTATTAACTAACCGAGATATAACTCACTGAAGATGTCGAGAAAAGCAAATTGTTTGGCCATTGATTCTATCCACTCGGCCGTGTGGTGTTCGGATGGCCAAGGTTCGAATGTTGTACTTGCAGTTTATTTATAATTCCTATTTGCACCACTAATGATGCTATTTATTTCCAAATTGGAGTTGTAGGTGGTAATTATTTCCGGTTCCAATAGAGACGTAGATTTGGTAATTATCGATTGGTCATTAGCGTGCAATTGGGGGACTAATAAAAGTCGATGACGGCCGGCATGGCATGGGAAGGCAAGGCATGGCATGTCATGGCATTGCAGTTCACTCGGCTGAGAGAAGAGGTGCTGACGGAAATGAGAAATCAACGCACTCATCTTTTGCTATCTGGCACCGATTGACATTTCAATCGCATGGCTTAACACAGCCCACTTGCCGCTCGATTATTCCTCAATCGAATGTCTGTTTGATTCAACACCAACACAATGATAATGAAACAAACTTGTGCCCAGTTCGTAGCCCTCTTCGCCCGGCTGCAACATCAAGTTGTAAAAGCAGTCGAGCTGACACAGTGCGCACTCAAATGTGTTGTCGAATGCCCCGCGCTCTGTAATTGGTTTAGTTAATGCTAGTCCAAACACGGCCTAAACACGAGTCGTTACTGTAGTGCGGCTGCGTGGCTGCGTGGCTGCGTGGCTGCATGGCTGCGACTCCGAATTTGCTCGCGTTTATTTCCAACCGAAAATAATTTTTAAAATGCCCATTTTGTAAACATCTAAATATTTTAGTTTTATTTTTAAATAAATTTTTAATCGGATGAATCAAGTTATGGAATCATGTCCACAAAATCGGATTGCATTAGGATTTACATTTGCATACAACGGAAGAATAAATGTGTGGTGGGTGCGCCTCCTGTCTTTTTTTTTTTATTTAATTTTTTTGAAATTTTTTTTTTTTTTTTAACTTGTTACCACGGCAACGGGCCGGTGAAATGAATCTTGAATGACTGTTTCTTTGGCTTAGGTAGAATTAGGAATAGCGAAATGAATGTTCAGTGTTCAGTCGAATGAGATTACTCAAGCTTTTTCCATGTATTGGATTTTAATGATTTATTTGGTGGGGGAATTTGTTTACATCTAAAGTTGGGTCGAAAAAGCAAATTAAATTTTTCAAATGTATAATTAATCAACGATGTAGAGTTTGAGCGACTCATATTGAAAATTGCGACAAGGAAATTGAGCTTGAATTTCAAAATATTTATTTTTCTCACATTTCTATTAATTGAATCAAAAACAAAAATTGATCATACAAGGTATATGTAGCGGGACACTTGTGTAGTAGCATCTTGAGAACAAAAAATGAAATATCGAGATTTGCGTGTACGATCAATGTCCTCATCTCTCTGGAGCGCAATAGGAAAAAAAATGAGGTGAATGTGGAGTTGAGGTCGGGATTTTATTTCACCGATGAAACTTGGACTGGAATGTTGGAAACAATAATCTCGTTATCAGGATTTTGTTCTTCCCAGAAGAGCGCTTTTGTTTCTCATTGAAAAGTTTAATTTCAAACCAGTTTACAATAACATTTCTCACTTTTCACATTCGTACAATAAAACGAAATAAAATGAAAGAAAAAGAAAGAAAACATTCGCAACGTGCGATTTCTCATTTGACCGTTTGACCAGCGAAATCTCGTGTTTTTATCTTCATTTTGACCCGACGTGGCGCTTAATGGCCACCATTGGCGCTGCATTAGCATAAGCAATTATTCAGCAACAAACATTTATTTCGCCGGGTTGAAAAGGGTGAAGCGCTTGTCATTAGTAATTGTTTGTCCACGAGTCGTTTTGAATTGTATTTTTTTGTTATTTTAAACTGCTTAAGTGAGATTCGTGACTGGTGAGCTTTTGTCATGTCGATAAATAAACTAAGTGCTTTTCTTTTCTCGCTGATGTTTATGCAAGTGGAAAGCCATAAATTCAACCATGTCCCACTCGTACATCTTCATTAGTTTGAATAAAAGTGTCTGTCTCACAATGCATGTTCTTGCCAACCGCTTTTTCTTTCTTTCTTTCTTTCTTTCTTTTTTTCTTTCTTTTCTTACCCCTGCCGTCCCTTTCTTCAGATCAACAACTTGAATTCGATTCTCGGAAATGCTTTTCTTGTACTGATTCTGCATTTTAATTTTACTTTCAATACTGGCCTGATTGATTAACTTAAAAATGCAAACTACTTGCAGTTACAGTAAGTTTCGTTTATCCGATGTCCCACCGCATATTTGTCTGTGTGTTAATTTGACAAACGTGTGAGCATTGAAAAGTTACTTTGATTATAACATACTGTAGTTTGTTTCTTTCTTTCTTTCTATTATCCGACATTTTCGCTTATGTCGGATAAGCGAGACTCTACTGTATTTATATAATTGGCGAGAAAATTCCATTGCTCCGTTACTCTGTTCAGAGTAAGATTTAAAAAATATAACTTTGAAAAGAGTTTTCGAATACTTGTATCGTTATTAAAGCTTGGGGTCAAAATGTTTGCCCAAGTTGAATTTGATGGGAGAATAATGAAGGAATATT